>JASANE010022725.1:0-122111 GCA_030248225.1 Trileptium ribeirensis | reverse complement strand
TGTACTTCGTTCAGTTACGTATTGCTTTTTTCATAATCAGAAAACCTTATTTGTTCGCCTTGCATTATAACTACCAGTAAAGTCACGTAACGAATAACAACAAACATTTAAAAATTACGCTTGGCTGTGGCCGTATGGATATTCAATAAAAATGTTAACTCTATAGTATGTGTATAGTATCATACTAAAAATGTGGTTATACGTTCAAATTCTTAGCTCATACATTGATCAAAATTAAAATAAAATGTGCAAGCATTATTTAAATGAATTTGAAAGTGTGAATATTATTTAAAGCTTAGAGGAATCAATCAAAATGGGTGCCAGAACACAATAATTTGAAATATAAGATATTGTGAAAATGCGGGTCCAAATTCTGAAACATCGCGACTTGCCACATTTACTGTTGCGATTAGGGGCCAAATTATGATTCAATTTTGTTAAAAGTTTAATCAAATTTGATTCAATTAAGAGTTTGAGTTTTGAGCTAAAAATTTTAACGTATGAACAAAGCTTTTGAAACGGTTTGGCGATATAGTTCAAACTCACACTGTTGCCAAAAAACAATCTGTGATAGCAAAATCTAATTCATAAAGCATTTTGGATTTATGTGTAAAATTAGAAAGTGAAACTTAATTTGGAACCTGATTGAACCAACTCTTTTGTCCCAGTTCAATTGGCAACGTTTGTTAAATACTGTTTATCAGATATAGATTTTTGTATGATAATATCTCTACGGACAAGAAATAGGAAATAAGGAACGTTGCCTATGGCATAGTGGAGGAGCAGCAGATTGCTAATTAATAGCAAACGAACTCGAAATATGTCACATTCGCTTTTTTGTTCCATACATGGCTCAGTTTTGCTATAGTATTAACGCATTGATGGCCGAATATGCGGGTTTGGGGTTCTTTGCGTTTTCAAAAACTTTCTAGCAATCATGTTCGACACAGTACATGAATACGAATAATAATCAGACAAGGAGATATATGTCGGTCAAATTCAGAATCATACGTAAACATGCAGCTAATACTAGCGACGTTGTGCTATCGTGGTCGGCCATACTATAAGAATATGTTCTGTATGCAACAAGCCAATACGCAATTCAAACTTAATAAAAGAGAAATGCCAAACAAATATGCCAGTCACCGAAAAAACATGGCTAAAAACTGCTGGGATATACCGGGCTAAAACTTGTATATTGTTGCTCACTGCTGTAGCTTCATCACAACTAGACCTACAAATTAGACGCAGCGGTAGGCTGAATAGAACGTCCATATTATGGTGTCTAAGACACCATATAATGAATACTGACATGGTGGATAAAACTTCAGTATTATGGGTGCTTATTATGTAAACGTTGTATAACAATACAATTTTGATGTTAAAGGCAAACGGTTTAACTAATATATATTTAGCAACAGAGCGTAAGTGTTGAAAATTTTGGAATTCCTCAGAAAATCATAATCAAAGCTAAAAATTAGTATTATAAAACATTCTTTCTTTATATGGATTATCAATAGTCTACAAAATATCAGAAGTAAATGCTTTCTGGACATAAGACCAGCTATCTTGGCTAAATACCATTGAGCAAAGTAAATTACGGTATCTTTACTCTAAACAGTTGTCCTGAAATTTGAAGTACATATACTTAGTAATACACCTAAGACCTATGCCTAATTCTCTAGATCTTCCGCTGGGGCCATTGGGTTTAAGAACATTGCTTTTATGGATTAACCATTTCAAACCGCCACTTAGTCGATAGGCGTTCAATACATGTAAAACAATCATTTCTTAAATTAAACCTAAACCATTTATCTATTCCGAAGATACAAACACCACAACAATAATTTGTTTGAATTTTTTCAGAGAAACGTTTTCGCCTCCTTATTTCTTAGCAAAGCAATGATTATCCTAAAAGTACATTTCCGCGATTTAAGTTATTGTGTGAACACATGAGGTAGATAAAAGATTATAAAAAGGAATTCTCACTTTATAATGAAATTTAAAATTATCCTTTAGCCTCGCATTATATTTCCTATAGCTATAGTGCATATTTTGAGAACCTCAATAAAATTAAACTCTAGTTTTATTATTGTGAGCGGCTTAGGGAAACTATTGAACTATCTTGGACTTGTTGCTCGATTCGTTAAGGAACCTTGAAAAGTCAGCAAACAAGAACGCACGTGAAAGCATAGATCGCGCAACAAACACCCTCAAGACAATGTTAGTAAAACGCCCAAAACGGAAACGAAACGGTTTAATATATTACTGGCATGGGTATAAAATATTGATCAGATAGTAAGCACTGAAAGAATCAGGCGTTGAGAGTTCATACTAGTGAGAGCGCACTGTGATCTTTACGGAAGACCTTATGGCGTGTTTGTAGATTACAGTTGCAAATTTTTGATTTTATCAATTTTACTGGCGTTACCCGAATTCAACATTTACTGAATTACAATATTCAGACTTAGTTTGCTGCTATAAGCATCGAAAAACGGAACAACGGGAAAGAACGCTGTTTGCTAGACTTTAAACTAAACTAAAGTCAACAAATATATACCGTTTCCGTCAATTTTAGTGCACTGCGTGAGTGAAGCACTGCGCTTTGCAGCGCGACGTTGTTTTCGGAAGGATTCCGTCAAATTAACTTGGAAACAGTAATGTCGTTCGGTATTCAAATGGCTGTTGAAGCCTAAACTTCATTAAAGCCTACAGCGTTGTCCAAATTGTCTGAAGCGTTATGAAAATATGATAAATAAATTTCAGGGCCAAATATTGTAAATGTGTGATTATTTTTTAATTTAGTTGAACGGTCGCAAAAGCCAGAGCGGGTGTATAGGTTACGTTGTTGTTAAATACAATAAAAGATTCTACAAATTTTGCAAACACTAAACAAAGCAAGTGATAGGATCCTCAGTGGTAAAATGGAAGCTGAAAATTATAATAGTTTTTAATCTATGATTTATAAGTTTTGGAATTTTTCGACCATTCCGTCATCAGAAGAAGAAATCAGGTATCCCGTGACTCCGATAACGTTAATTGAAACGCTGCAGCGTTGCCATTAATGAACTGCTGGCGTATCATTATTATGCTAGAACATCAACGGAAGCTGAAGAACCTCTATTAGCAAGCTGCAATAGCTCCGATTCTTTTCAATGCGCCCATACTAGCATAAATTCATCTCCTACTGTTTCTGAACAAATTTCAATTTAATTTGATGTAATGGCAAACTAAACGCAATGTAACACAACTATATGGATAGCTATCAAACGTAAAAATCGCATATCTGAGCCTCCGAAAATTAACTAAGATACCTGAACCATAGGCGTACAAGATCCGTCGGCTTCCAGTGGGTATACGATTCTTGCAGGAAGGGAGAGGGTAGGTCTGGAAACGAAAAATTTTCCTCATCACCCCAATTTTTCCTGATGGTTCTCCTATTTTCCCTAATTTTTATTACAAATTTTGTAACTTTGCTTACAGTTACTAGGCCGTTTCACGCCTTCTCCGCGGAGGCAAGTAAATATGGCTTGGGAACCGAGTACAAGCTAAACTAAAGTCCCTAAAATTTATTTATCATATTTTCATAACGCTTCAGACAATTTGGACAACGCTGTAGGCTTTAATGAAGTTTAGGCTTCAACAGCCATTTGAATACCGAACGACATTACTGTTTCCAAGTTAATTTGACGTATGAAATCCTTCCGAAAACAACGTCGCGCTGCAAAGCGCAGTGCTTCACTCACGCAGTGCACTAAAATTGACGGAAACGGTATATATTTGTTGACTTTAGTTTAGTTTAAGTTGAGCAAACAGGGTTCTTTCGTTGTTCCGTTTTTCGAATGCTTATAGCAGCAAACTGGAAGTTGAATATTGTAATTCAGTAAATGTTGAATTCGGGTAACGCCAGTAAAATTGATAAAATCAAAATTTGCAACTGTAATCTACAAACACGCCATAAGGTCTTCCGTAAAGATCACAGTGCGCTGTCACTAGTATGAATTCTTAATGCTGATTCTTTCAGTGCTTACTATTGGATCAATATTTTATACCCATGCCAGTAATATATTAAACCGTTTCGTTTCCGTTTTGGGCGTTTTACTAACATTGTCTTGAGGGTGTTTGTTGCGCGATCTATGCTTTCACGTGCGTTCTTGTTTGCTGACTTTTCAAGGTTCCTTAACGAATCGAGCAACAAGTCCAAGATAGTTCAATAGTTTCCCTAAGCCGCTCAAAATAATAAAACTAGAGTTTAATTTTATTGAGGTTCTCAAAATATGCACTATAGCTATAGGAAATATAATGCGAGGCTAAAGGATAATTTTAAATTTCATTATAAAGTGAGAATTCCTTTTTATAATCTTTTATCTACCTCATGTGTTCACACAATAACTTAAATCGCGGAAATGTACTTTTAGGATAATCATTGCTTTGCTAAGAAATAAGGAGGCGAAAACGTTTCTCTGAAAAAATTCAAACAAATTATTGTTGTGGTGTTTGTATCTTCGGAATAGATAAATGGTTTAGGTTTAATTTAAGAAATGATTGTTTTACATGTATTGAACGCCTATCGACTAAGTGGCGGTTTGAAATGGTTAATCCATAAAAGCAATGTTCTTAAACCCAATGGCCCCAGCGGAAGATCTAGTAATTAGGCATAGGTCTTAGGTGTATTACTAAGTATATGTACTTCAAATTTCAGGACAACTGTTTAGAGTAAAGATACCGTAATTTACTTTGCTCAATGGATATGAGTGACAAGCTGTCTTATGTCCAGAAAGCATTTACTTCTGATATTTTGTAGACTATTGATAATCCATATAAAGAAAGAATGTTTTATAATACTAATTTTTAGCTTTGATTATGATTTTCTGAGGAATTCCAAAATTTTCAACACTTACGCTCTGTTGCTAAATATATATTAGTTAAACCGTTTGCCTTTAACATCAAAATTGTATTGTTATACAACGTTTACATAATAAGCACCCATAATACTGAAGTTTTATCCACCATGTCAGTATTCATTATATGGTGTCTTAGACACCATAATATGGACGTTCTATTCAGCCTACCGCTGCGTCTAATTTGTAGGTCTAGTTGTGATGAAGCTACAGCAGTGAGCAACAATATACAAGTTTTAGCCCGGTATATCCCAGCAGTTTTTAGCCATGTTTTTTCGGTGACTGGCATATTTGTTTGGCATTTCTCTTTTATTAAGTTTGAATTGCGTATTGGCTTGTTGCATACAGAACATATTCTTATAGTATGGCCGACCACGATAGCACAACGTCGCTAGTATTAGCTGCATGTTTACGTATGATTCTGAATTTGACCGACATATATCTCCTTGTCTGATTATTATTCGTATTCATGTACTGTGTCGAACATGATTGCTAGAAAGTTTTTGAAAACGCAAAGAACCCCAAACCCGCATATTCGGCCATCAATGCGTTAATACTATAGCAAAACTGAGCCATGTATGGAACAAAAAAGCGAATGTGACATATTTCGAGTTCGTTTGCTATTAATTAGCAATCTGCTGCTCCTCCACTATGCCATAGGCAACGTTCCTTATTTCCTATTTCTTGTCCGTAGAGATATTATCATACAAAAATCTATATCTGATAAACAGTATTTAACAAACGTTGCCAATTGAACTGGGACAAAAGAGTTGGTTCAATCAGGTTCCAAATTAAGTTTCACTTTCTAATTTTTCACATAAATCCAAAATGCTTTATGAATTAGATTTTGCTATCACAGATTGTTTTTTGGCAACAGTGTGAGTTTGAACTATATCGCCAAACCGTTTCAAAAGCTTTGTTCATACGTTAAAATTTTTAGCTCAAAATTGAAACTCCAAATTTGAATCAAATTTGATTAAACTTTTAACAAAATTGAATCATAATTTGGCTGCAATTTGTAACAGAAAATGTGGCAAGTCGCGATGTTTCAGAATTTGGACCCGCATTTTCACAATATCTTATATTTCAAATTATTGTGTTCTGGCACCCATTTTGATTGATTCCTCGAAGCTTTAAATAATATTCACACTTTCAAATTCATTTAAATAATGCTTGCACATTTTATTTTAATTTTGATCAATGTATGAGCTAAGAATTTGAACGTATAACCACATTTTTAGTATGATACTATACACATACTATAGAGTTAACATTTTTATTGAATATCCATACGGCCACAGCCAAGCGTAATTTTTAAATGTTTGTTGTTATTCGTTACGTGACTTTACTGGTAGTTATAATGCAAGGCGAACAAATAAGGTTTTCTGATTATGAAAAAAGTGTGACAAAGCTTAGACCCAGAGTTTACATTGCGTCCGTAACAATCGAAACACTTACCGATAGAGTTGGAACCGGGGCTGCTAGATTCGCCAGGATATCGTACATGCAGAAGCAGGGATACATACATATAATATATAACTGTATATATATATACATTTCATATAGCAGTTGCACTGGTAGTTATAGCTTTGATTAAAAACAGTGTATGTGTTAAAGCTAAAACAGAAACATAACTATAACCAAGAGCCGATGATGGTAGACTCTGCTAAACAGTGTGACACTCTTTAGGTTTCTTATATAATTCACTGCTGTACCTCGCTGTCGTTTTCGCCTTTACCCCTCCCAGGTTATCTACTCACCTAGTGGATCGATAACATGACCAACCCCATCCATGTTCTTGGACTACCACATCCAGACTCACTCCAGATTTTCGAACCTCCGACTTATATCTCTCTCAGGTTTTGAACACTAAGCTCAAAGCCCCAGGATTTCGACTCACTAAATTCCGAGCAACCCAGGTTTCGAACCGCCTTTTCCTCCCATGTTTTCAAACCACTTTTACGTACCCTTTACCATAATTTTGAACCACTTTTCCTGAGGCCCTACCCAGGTTTTCGACAAGCTAAAAAACTAAAAATTAAGCGGGTACGTGTGGCTCTAAAATATGAGAAGAGTATAAAAAAGCGGAAAACATGGCAGCGGAATGAGATAGTGGGTCGAAAACATGAGACGGGTCTGAGCTAGCAGCTCAAAAACCTGGGTGCGGTGGTTCAAAAGACCGGTTTGGGGTCTTAATGTGGTGATCTAAGAACATGGGCGGGGTGGGTCTTGTTTTCGTTTCACTTGGTGAATTGAAAACCTCTGAGTGGAAAAGGACGAAAAAGACTCCGACGTACCGCAGTCGACTACATATAAAAGCTAAAAAGTGACACTCTTTAGCAGAGCCGCCCATCATCGGCTCTTGCAACAGCTATATACCTTATAAAATACAAAACTACACAATATAACTATATAATTATATATACCTCTTATCTCTTTGCAGGAAGCAGATGTCATTCAGATGAGAAAGTCTAAGAAAATGCTGACTAATAATAATAAATATAAAAGTGTCTTGTGCGTCTTTTGAAAGGCCCGACATCATGCATTACGGAGTGTCAAAAACATCCGTACACACATACATACAAGGAGTTCTCATGTTATCATCGGAAATGATGACTAGTCAACTTAACCACAATTGCGAGAACGAATAAGGCCGCTGATAGTGATGCCGCCGCTTCACACATATGATCATACTCGCACCAAACAACTAACCAGCGATATATTCAATTCGTTTTTGTCGAGTTCTATCTAATCGTGGCTTCAGTTTTAGTTTTACCACTGTTCTTTGTTCTGGTTCCTATTTGTGTTGTTGTTGTTGTTGCTGCTGTTGTTGTTGTAGCTAGTAGTCCATTTGAGTATATATGCAACTCTGCTTCTGATTTAGGTTGAGTTCGATTATTTAATCTGTCTAAAGTTTCAAATTCCGGTTTTCGTGCATTTTTAAAGGTATATTAATGGGCTACAGTTGGGAGAACACTTTTATCCTTTTTCATGCTTGATTATAGTCAAGTATGATACTCGAAAGCGAAAGGGAGGTAGGACACTAGTGAAATGTTGGGGCTCCGCCTTAAGGTGCTCCTTTTTGCCGAAAAGTCCTCTTGCTGCACTCCTGCTACTGATTAATTATATAACTAGTCGGTGGTGGAACTACATTTGTGAACGGAGCTTGGGCTGTGGCATTACGAATGTACTCAATTTTATGTTCTTGTAACTACATCGCATAGGGCATAGGGCTTTATCATTGGTAAAAATATTATATTTGAATTCTTCGACCCAAAAAACCCTATAATGGTTTGATCTAAACGATTCTATTTCAATAAATAACATAAATATTGCTAAATTCTCTATTTTAGCTGCATAAGCTTAACTAATTAGCTAATTACTAATTAACCACTCAAAATTTTTTAATCCCAAATATCAGATGCGCACTCTGACATGATAGGCTTTCAAACAAAAAAAGTTTTTTAAAATTGGTTCAGCGGTTCTTGAGATCCATGAAAGACGAACGGACATGAAATCCGTTTCAGTGATTCAAAGCAGCACGCCTTCAGCTTTCGCAATTATCGACTGAAAATTATTAACAGCCTTTCGTTTGCCGGTTGCCGGTATAATTCTCTGACTTACGACAGACAGAATTTAGGGACGTTGCCTCAGTACAGGTCACTTAAAATTTAGCTTGCTTCCAAGCAGTGTTACTGTGCAAGCGCTTACTTTTCCTTTTGACATGTTTAAACCAAAATGAGTATTTATGCTAAATAAGGTCCAAATACTCTCCCTACGGTTCAATTATTACTGTGGTGATATTAAGGCAAAAATTAGTGATACATGTAGTGGTATTTTTGAGCAACACCACTTGAAGACCCCTGTATAGATGAGCATATTTTACAAGGCAACTATGTTGGTATTCACACGGCGCCGAAGGCAAATTTTTGTAAAGAAGAGATTTTTGTTCTATTTGTTTTCGTGCATTGGAGTTGTTAAAAGCGCTACATGTCTTACTTTTTAGATCTGTAGATAGTTGTACTCTATATAAGACAAACTTCCGATAGGGAGCATAATAGACATGTTTTCCTTAGTCCATACATCTCGGCCACCAATATGTCAGAGGTCCTGCAATGCTGACACACAAGTGTGCCTATTCATTTGAATTATAAAAAGGCCGGATTCGGGTGTCTCTGCATGCATCTAACTGCGTATAATCATCGCGTATTAATTTTACCATGTAATTCTTGTAAAATATCACATTGTAAATTTTGTCCGAATTCGCACCATGTTATTATTCCGCCCTATGTGTCCACATTTAAAGTAAACGGATCTTCCGGTATATGGTTGTAGCAGCAAATATGAGATAACAGTGGTCTCCCAACTGTAGCCCATTAATATACCTTTAAAAATGCACGAAAACCGGAATTTGAAACTTTAGACAGATTAAATAATCGAACTCAACCTAAATCAGAAGCAGAGTCGGCATATATACTCAAATGGACTACTAGCTACAACAACAACAGCAGCAACAACAACAACAACACAAATAGGAACCAGAACAAAGAACAGTGGTAAAACTAAAACTGAAGCCACATTCCGGTGGAACTCGACAAAAACGAATTGAATATATCGCTGGTTAGTTGTTTGGTGCGAGTATGATCATATGTGTGAAGCGGCGGCATCACTATCAGCGGCCTTATTCGTTCTCGCAATTGTGGTTAAGTTGACTAGTCATCATTTCCGATGATAACATGAGAACTCCTTGTATGTATGTGTGTACGGATGTTTTTGACACTCCGTAATGCATGATGTCGGGCCTTTCAAAAGACGCACAAGACACTTTTATATTTATTATTATTAGTCAGCATTTTCTTAGACTTTCTCATCTGAATGACATCTGCTTCCTGCAAAGAGATAAGAGGTATATATAATTATATAGTTATATTGTGTAGTTTTGTATTTTATAAGGTATATAGCTGTTGCAAGAGCCGATGATGGGCGGTCTGTCTAAAGAGTGTCACTTTTTAGCTTTTATATGTAGTCGACTGCGCTACGTCGGAGTCTTTTTCGTCCTTTTCCACTCAGAGGTTTTCAATTCACCAAGTGAAACGAAAACAAGACCCACCCCGCCCATGTTCTTAGATCACCACATTAAGACCCCAAACCGGTCTTTTGAACCACCGCACCCAGGTTTTTGAGCTGCTAGCTCAGGAGTCCCGCTGCTCCGTGTTTTCGACCCACTATCTCATTCCGCTGCCATGTTTTCCGCTTTTTTATACTCTTCTCATATTTTAGAGCCACACGTACCCGCTTAATTTTTTAGTTTTTTAGCTTGTCGAAAACCTGGGTAGGGCCTCGGAAAAGTGGTTCGAAATTATGGTAAAGGGTACGTAAAAGTGGTTTGAAAAAGCGTGGGAGGAAAAGGCGGTTCGAAACCTGGGTTGCTCGGAATTTAGTGAGTCGAAATCCTGGGGCTTTGAGCTTAGTGTTCAAAACCTGAGATAAATAGTCGGAGGTTCGAAATTCTGGAGTGAGTCTGGATGTGGTAGTCCAAGAACATGGATGGGGTTGGTCATGTTATAGATCCACTAGGTGAGTAGATAACCTGGGAGGGGTAAAGGCGAAAACGACAGCGAGGTACAGCAGTGAATTATATAAGAAACCTAAAGAGTGTCACACTGTTTAGCAGAGTCTACCCATCATAGCGGGCTCTTGGTTATAGTTATGTTTCTGTTTTAGCTTTAACACATACACTGTTTTTAATCAAAGCTATAACTACCAGTGCAACTGCTATATGAAATGTATATATATATACAGTTATATATTATATGTATGTATCCCTGCTTCTGCATGTAGAGTATTCCTGGCGAATCTAGCAGCCCCGGTTCCAACTCTATCGGTAAGTGTTTCGATTGTTACGGACGCAATGTAAACTCTGGGTCTAAGCTTTGTCACACTTTTTTCATAATCAGAAAACCTTATTTGTTCGCCTTGCATTATAATTACCAGTAAAGTCACGTAACGAATAACAACAAACATTTAAAAATTACGCTTGGCTGTGGCCGTATGGATATTCAATAAAAATGTTAACTCTATAGTATGTGTATAGTATCATACTAAAAAATGTGGTTATACGTTCAAATTCTTAGCTCATACATTGATCAAAATTAAAATAAAATGTGCAAGCATTATTTAAATGAATTTGAAAGTGTGAATATTATTTAAAGCTTCGAGGAATCAATCAAAATGGGTGCCAGAACACAATAATTTGAAATATAAGATATTGTGAAAATGCGGGTCCAAATTCTGAAACATCGCGACTTGCCACATTTTCTGTTTACAATTGCAGCCAAATTATGATTCAATTTTGTTAAAAGTTTAATCAAATTCAATTCAAATTTGGAGTTTCAATTTTGAGCTAAAAATTTTAACGTATGAACAAAGCTTTTGAAACGGTTTGGCGATATAGTTTAGGGGGGGGGGGGGGGGGGGGGGGGGGGGGGGGTTGGGGGGGGTGGGGTGGGTTTTGTCTTTTTTTTTATTTTCTTTTCTATTTCTATTTTATATATTGTATACTAGCTATCTATTCTTCTTCTTATGTGGTTAATCGGTTATATCTGTAATGTGTAGAATGATTTCAAATCTTATGACCAGTTCTTTCCTGGCTTTTCCAAACAAAGTGGCCGGGCCCCTCCGCTTTTCGGTTCTCCTATCACCCCCCTCCCGCTATGATCCGCCCTCGATTTGACCACCTTAAGAATTTTGATTCGGGGGCTCTACTTTACTGATGCATATGGTCCGCGAGGGTCCATGAAGGTTCCAGATTTCTTCTTCACTTTGTCTTCTCTATCTATTATAGATTTTACCGCTCCAAACGACGAATTTGAAAGAAGCCTATGCAGCCGGCAACGATACAAACCAAAAATTTATTGCCAATTTAGCTATGTTTCTTGCAACATTCCTTAAAGAACACGGCTCGCTGGTAGAAGGCGATGCAGCTGGATCAGGCGGTGCGCTTAAAGATTCGCAAAACCAACAGAATTTGACTTCAATTAGTGATCCAGGTTTGAAGACCGGGTCAGTCCAGGGATTTCGGCACGAGCACGATTTGGTAATGTCTGTTTTGCTTTTTTACAAATTTTGAGACTTCTACAAAGATGTCAAGCCAAAACATTCTCTTAATTAAAAAAAACAGCCGAATCATGATGTTTCAACTAAAATGTTGGACAAAATACAGTGGAGTGTATTCATAGTGAAAGAATATGCTTATAGTGAAAACGCGATTTCGATGAAATGCTCATATTTTGTTTCAGGCGAAATTGTATTGAAAAATGCAGTAAAGGCTAAAATATAGGTAGACACAGTAAAATTATCTTTAGGCAATTGTTTATTCGTTCCAATTAGTAATGTTGTCTGAAGAAATTTCCTGGCCTGGCGCTCCGGTTTTGACCGAATTAGCCAAAAATCTGATTTCAGCTAGTAAACATATAATTTTTTGTGCAGCAGTATACCAGGTTTGTTGAGGCAATGTTTTAGAGGCAGTTTTATGTTATGTTTACAGATATATTATCGTAATACAACTTATATAATTACACGGAAACTTTGACTACCAAATATAATTTTTCGGAAAAAAATTGTAAATTTATAGCTTTGGCCACAAGAATTTATATGCTGAAATTTATATATAAAATAGACTGATCTAACGGTCCGCACCGACAAATTTTAATGTTGGTCTGTTCCAGTTTGCAGACTCACTAGTTCCAAGTATATAATTTGGGTATAAACGCGGGGTTTTGTGTGCTTAAAGCAAAAAGTTGTCGGTCCGTGTGATCTGTGCACTAAATTGGCGTCTATGAGGTGTTTAACGCATGTCGAGTTGTTATGTTTCAATGCGCTTTGAGGGTGAAAATAGCGATGAATGATCTAAAGGTTCAGTGTTGTGGTCTTGATTGCAAATAATTTGTATTTCATATAACATACGAACTGGTAGTTTACATCGGAGTTTGGTGCATTGTTCACACATTAACAAATCTTCCCTAAATTCAATCGTACTACCCAATGCTAAACTAGAGATAACGTCAACTTGATACATTGGCTGAATTAGAATTTCCTCACTGCCAATAATACCAAGAATGGATTCGGAAAATTTTGCAAAAGAGTATGACACTTGGTAACACTCATGTACCTTTCCTTATACGATGATGTGATCGTTTTTCGGCTTATCCCCTCCCCAGCATACCACAGTTTTTTTCTTTTCTGAACTCTTAGTATTACGGAAGCGAGGATTGCGCCCGGAGTTTCCTCAAATAGTGGTCAAATGGGAAAAATAATTATTTTTTGTTTGCACATGTCATACACAACTCCCTTATTGGGTTGATATAATTTTATTCGAATGGTAGTACAACTTAATTGTATACCTAGCTGTGTGGGGGGGAATTATGATTTTCTGCTTGAATTTTCACAACACCGACTCGAATTGGAAATTCTCTGTTTCGGTACTTGTATCTCGATATTTTTATGTTTAACAGCTCTTTTTAACACTGTATCAAAATTGGAAATCATTTAACTGTTACAACTATTTGGAGCACTTTTTTGTCAGATTAGCTGTTTTCGAGCTATATGCCGGTCAATGTTTAAAAATTTGTGAAAGCAGAAAGGTGACATTTTGAAAATTTGTTTGAGCATTTTATAGCGATTTCCTTGCTTGTGGGGGTTGAATGAGGGCTCAAGAGGGATAATTGACCCATGAAACACGTTCGTTCTTTCTTTTCGAAGAACTGTCTCGAAACCTTATTGGGACGTTTCAGGCGGCTATAATTGCTAATTTTTTGGCAACAAAATTGTCAAATTTTTTTACATCTTTTCAATTTATTAGTACGCAGAGAGCTAGAACTAGTCTCTTGTATTATAGTATCTAGTAATGCGGTGAAATAAATAACGTATCTGTGTGGTATGTATCTAATAAGCAAGCCGCAAAGAGTTTACAACGGGAAAAATGACGCTGCAATTGAGACAGGAATTCTCTTTGTCGTTTGAGATTTACAAATTTCAAAAGTGATCGCAATTTCTATGCGCCTGGTATGTGCTGACTATGATCGTACCGTTGTCCTTCAATGTGTAGCCGCGGTGTTGCTTTTTTATAGGCTTAAAGGGGGCATAGAAATTTAAAATTGAACTTCGAAATAATCTGACCAACCAGACTAGCTGCTCGTCGTCTTGCATCGTGCGTTGCTAGAATAATCCCGAGCGAGTAATCTTTCCATCGTTTATCATTTGTCATACTGCAGGCCCTACGCTATCTGCTATCCATATCGCAAGTTGACGACGTTGAAATATTTAAAATATGCCTCGACTATTGGTATTGGCTATCGTCGGAACTCTATCGCGAGCGGCCGTTTGGCGGGCATCATTTTCCGAATTTTATTACTCCAATGCCTTCGAGACGAAATTTGTATGATAACTATTTGTCGTCAGTAAGTTATATTTATTTTCAATTCGCTGCCAACACACTATTGGCGAAAATACTCTCTTCACGTCGGCACCTGACCAGCAACATATCAAAGTTTTGTCGTCTTCAGCTGGGAAATTGTTGTGTTTAAATAAAGTTAATCCGTTATTCAGTTTTAGTACATATGTAACAATTTTATGACTCGATTATCAAAGCTCCAGCGGGCCTCTGATAATAAGTTGGATAAGTTATATGTTAATATGTGATACACACATAAGTTAATATAACGTTGTATATGTATATGTTTACATATATACGTGTATATATAATATATATGTATACATGTCTGCGTAGGTATTACTGCATTCTTCGACTGAGATGGGGAAAGGTATGATTACACCTGTTATGTTGGTCGGAATAGTCAAAATCAAAAATTTAAGGGATCAAACACTTGAGCGGGGAGTTAGGTCGCCAATTGAAGTCAGCGGCCGCACACGACGGGTTAGCCCCCTCAGTCTCCCCTATAGCGGAACCCCGAAAGAATTGAAATGCTAAAAATAAAACGAATGCGGAATGTATTTCCAGATAATTTTATGAAAATTTGTTTTCAAAAATAGTAGCTACTGGGATATTTGTTGAACTGTTTTGTTACAAACAATTTTAATTTCTCTGAACTCGGATAAATAATTGGAGATTGATTTTTTAGCTTCGAGTTGTGATGGTCGAGCGAATGGCGAAACCCGAAGAAGTGTTAGTGGTTGAAAATGAACAGGGCGAAGTAGTTCGCGAAACTATCAAAGATACCGACGCGATTAATCTTTATAAAACAATGCGAGAAACACTGGGTAAGAAGTTTATTTTTGATGCGCTTAGTTGTGCAGTGATGCGAGTAACCAAAGATTAAAATAGTAATAAAAATATGATTATTTATAAAGTTGTTTTGCATAAAAGTGGAATTTCGGTTCGGTATTTTAAGCTTGACTTCTGGGCGTGTAGTATTTGTTGAAATTTGGCTTCTCACGGCGATTTTACGCACACGATATATATGAAATATTAAGAAGTACCTAATGCTCATTTTGATCTCGACAATTCTAAATATGTAATTTTATGTATAAGCTATATATATATAAATAACCATTCAGATTTTGTACTATTTTCTAGAGTAGTCAAGTTTCTGTTCATTCTCTCTATCATCATGTATTTATCTGTCTATCAATAATTATTAGTAACAACCAGCACATATATTTATAAGTGTGATTATTGGTGTTATTTTAAACGATAGAGATAAATACAAATAATTTTAAGTGTTTTGTTCCTCACTTATTATCCATTTTTCCACAGGTAGTGCGTTGTTCATTACCTGCTGAATCAGACAATAAGTATACGGTGTAAAGTGCTATTTCTTCAGGATACAATTGTCAGCTCTGGGTTGTCTGCAGCTAATTAACGGGAAGCGAATATGGGATGTCTACTTGCCGAAAAGGACGAGGGATTTCTATGAGGGCTCATCATTTCGATATGTTCATCCGTTTGAAAATCTCGACTATGGGGAGGGGTGCTAAGTTTTAAATTTTATTTTTGGTCAATTTTTTGCATTGGATACATATTTTCGGCGTTTAGTAGTTGTAACTGCCTATTAAATCAACTCTAAAAGCGTTTCCCACCGTTGATTTTATTTTTGTGTTTGTATTGCATCAATTTCAAATATTGGAGTTTTATGGAGTTGGGTGGGACGAATATGTATGGGGGATTTTAGTGAGTGGGATGTGGGATCCCCATTTTGGAAGGGCCAGGAAGGAATCTTGTTTAATTTCGTCGATTGTATATCAGTATTGCGGTGTAAATATGCTGAAATGCTGTTATTAGTTTTGTTTCAGTTTATCTAACCAATTTGGACAATTGTGACACGGAACGAATTATGACGAATAAGCTCCAAAATCAAGTAAATGGGCTCGAGTGGTCATGGAAGAATTTAAATCGAGTAAGTGAGCCACGCCAACAGCTATATGCTGGGTGGCCACAACCCTTGAAAACCCTTGAATTGCTGTTTTCACCCTTGAAAACCCTTGAATTTCCTAAAATACCCTTGAAAACCCTTGAAAACCCTTAAATATTGCTGACAACCCTTGAATTATTTAAGATGCTCAGCGCATTATAACATATCAAAAACCAATGCATATTTTGTCTTTTATATGCCGATTCAATGCTAATTTTATTACAGGGAACACGGCTTTTACCTTCCGAGCAACACCTTCACGCAACTGTTCGTCGTTTGATCTTGCTTGAGAGGATCTCTTGTTACACATATACGTTTGATACCTTCTATATGTTTCAGATTTGCAGTTTTCCCTGTTAATTTGTATATATGTAATCATATATATAATCTTACAGATTAACAGGTGTAAAATTGTAAGTTTGAAACATTGCAGGTTATCATTTAGTATATGTAGCAATTAGCTCGTAGCAATTGGCTCGTAGTACATGTAGCAATTGTAGGATTAAAGTTGTTCATTTTTAAAGACTTGATCGGTTAATATGTCTTGAATTTTCAACAATAACCCTTGAATTTTCTTGCCAAGAACCCTTGAAAACCCTTGAATTTTTTCAATCGGGTTTCGTGGCCACCCTGTATATGACTATTCGCGGTCGGTTTGTAAAATCTTTTTATTACGGATGGTATTCCAATGATGGTGCCGATGACTGTTTCTGCGTTACAGTAGTAATTTAGAGGGATTTTGTCAAAATAGATTTTTGTCTATCAACGCGTTTTGAAAACTATTTCTAACCGTTTTTTGCTGACAAAATTGGGCGCGCCGTGGTTCCAAACCATGAACCCCCGATTCATTCTCCCGTCAACATTTTCAGCGAATGGAGTGCCCAGTGCCCTTGTACTGCAATAGATAGTCGGAGGGGATTCTTATTGTCATACAGGGCTTAACATCCTGCTGTGTGAACTTCTCATGCAATTTGTTTTATATATATTCGTATTTTGGAAAATTGCTATCGCTCGGATAATAACAAGTCTAATGGTGGATTTTATAACGAAGTTTTATAGATAAAAATGAAAATAGAATATTCTTGCTTTATTCGATTCTGTGAAAATTAAAGTTTTGCATAGCAATATCGGCATACTGCCTATGCATTAGAAATTAAAATCAGGCAAAAAAATCGGCATTAAAATCAGTTGCCGTATCTGGCTTTTTCTAAGCTTTTAGTTCACTTTGTAAAGACATGAATGTGGCTATACTAAGCGTCGTATTTGTTTTATATTTTAAGCTATGCTGGGCAATTGGATCAATCAGTGGCGCGATGTCGGAAGAAGACGAGAAACGATTTTTGGTTACCGTTATTCGGGGTAAGCACTTTTGCTGCTAATCTAAGAAACGGAGCCTACCGGGTAACAGTACCATGTTAACACGGGCAGAAATGAATCAATTTGGTGGATGGTCGATGCGGTACATTTCTGTAGGTGTAATATTTTTCTCTGCCCAGAAATAAAAACCGTACTCAGGGTGGCCGCCTGCGGGAAAATGAAAAATCTCCAAGAATTCTCACCAAAACGGCCAAAATCCGGGAATTTTGCTTGCGACCCTCGGAATTTCTATGGAACTGGTGACACAATGTTGTGCTTGACTGTGTTAACATACCGTCGCTTGTGTGCGAAATGGCATTATGCCAATTATTTTTCAATTACAGGATTTTTGCATTATAGTAACCAGCACACTTTCCTCTGTATTTGTGCAAAACCGCATTATAGCACATTTTCTCTGCCAGTTTGCTCAAAAAAGCGTTTTGGGGTTGTCGTCAGGTTTTTGTGCAACGGTGCATTGTACTCATGGCGAATACCATGTATCTGACAAAAAAATTAGGTCGCCATGTTAGTATGCAAGACCTTTAACGAGGCTTTCACTTCTACTGCGCACAGCAAAATTAGTGTGTTCTCGCTGGCACAACCGATCGATAAATGAACATCAATGGATCGCACTTTTGATCCAAAAGTTTGTGATAGCCTGCCACTGTAAAAATTGGAAAACTGGTTCAATGCTCTTTACGCGGCGCGAGTGCATTAAGAGTGGTGGATAGCGAAGTTTCGAACGAAAAGTGAATCTGCCCCCTTCTCCGGGTAGAGAGCATTGAAATACAGTGCATTTCATTTTTTAAATTGTTTTTACACACATTTAGATATAGATGGGAGTACGCGCATTTAAGGATTTAAATATATATTTACTTGCTTTAACGGTCCGTGTCTCAGCGGTGGCTTTCATGGAATCTCCGGAAAATAGGCCAAATTCTCTGGGAAAATTGCGATCGAAAACGCGCTGGCACTCTGTATTCTATGTCATGTTTTTTGCGTATACATTTGTGTACATACATTTTATAATTGATTCAGTACTGTTCAGACTTAACTTAAGCAATATTGTTTTTCATTTTAAAGCGATTTTTATGACTTATCCATGTGATAGTCATCTTTTTTTATCCATATTTTAGGTATTTTGGTTATGTAAATTTTGATATTTTGTACGTTGGTTGGTTCCTTCGTCAACTATTCAGCTCGAGTTTTTTAAGTCGACAAAAGGGTTGTTATAAATCACATGGATGAAATCAATATTTTTGGCTAGTTTTTCGGACACCGAAGCTGCGATATTTAGTAGTATTAAGATTGGAAAAGAGAATGTTGTTCCATGTAGAAAATTGATGTTCATATATTTATTGTATTTATGATTTTGACATTGAAACGAATGATGTTGGTTATTGGGCTTGTTTTAGTGTTTAATATCGAAAAATCAATCGGTGCTTCTTTTTTGTATGAATCGTATCAAATTAGCATTGTGCTTCGTTTAAGACTTACTCGGCCTTTGCGAGCAGAAACGTGGTAAAGATAATAAAGCAGTTGTCGCTAGCAATATCATGTACGTCGTCGGCCAGTATCCACGATTTTTGAGGGCTCATTGGAAGTTTCTTAAAACGGTTGTCAATAAACTTTTCGAATTCATGCACGGTTAGTTTAACAGTAATAAAATAATAATAATAATAATATTAATAAGTGTCCAAATTAAACACCTCTTGATATTTTCGTTTAAAAGTATATACATGCTTTTTAGGCAGGGAAAAATTTGAGCTGTTTCCGAAATGAGACCTGGCCTAAGCTTGTCGCTTTGAATATTTTGATAAATAATAATGGCATTTTTTGAATTCATGCACGGTTAGTTTAACAGCAGTAATAATATTAATGAGTGTCGAAATGAAAGACGTCTTGATATTTTCGTTTAAAAACCATCCTTTTTGGCACTGAAAAATTTGAGCTGTTTCTGGAAAGTGTATAGTTCTAATGACTTTTGTATGAAGCTTGTCGCTTTGAATAGTTTGTTAAATAATGGTTTTAGTTCTGTAAAACTTGAAAAACTGTTGTGCTATTATTTATACATATAAGTGGTCGATGTATTGTAGCTCTTGCTGGTCACATCTATTTTTTGTTTAATTGGACCTCTGTGTATTTATAAACAGGTATATATAGGCATAATACGTGTTAAGTTTTATATCCGATAGCTCAGGTTCTAAAAGTGGAGACCGCTACAAATAATGCGGTTAATCTGCGTCAGTTTTCCCACTTACAAAGTATATTTTATTTTTACGGTTCTGTTCCTGAATGCAATTTGATCGCTTACCTTATTAATTAGCCTTTTACTCGGTCCGTTATCTTGTCATAATAATTGGGTATGTATCCTATTGATCAGACTGAAGCTATAAATATAAATGTCTAATGTTCTTACATCATTGTTATTTCATTCATCTATAGCTGTCGTTATGTGGAATCATACGTAACAGACTTTGTGTTTGAAGTGTGTACTACCCTAAGACTTCTGGAACCTCCGTAGCCTTATACAACACTGGTTTGAAAGAAGTTAAGGCACGATATGCAACTGATATTATGCATGTCGAAAAAACTATAATGCATCATATCAGACGCAGGAAACAATGTATTACCAGATAAGTCGTATTATACGAAATTCATCCAGCTAATCGCGTTGGCCGACGATGGACATTAAATCATTTCAGGTCCCTTTAAATATATAGTACATTCATGTTGGATTCTAGTAGTAGTATTCAGTGGTATTCAATGTACTGAAAACCCTATATACCGTTCAGGGAATAACCGTAATCGTCCATTTAAATCGGATCCGGAACCGGAACCTAGTCTTCGAAATTTATTCATAGTAAAACAGATGAAGGAAGAAATTATTATATAGTGGATTTAAAATGCATTAAAAATAATGTGGATGCCACATTTAAACTGATAATCTTTATTGAACTGTACATACATATATATATACAAGACAAGCATGTGTTGCATCATGCGTGGACGTTTGTCCACGTGTACACGATTGCATCAGTTTGCATTATCATCAACGTGTCATTCTTCTGTGCAGCTAGCTGGAAGCGTCTCGTAGTGACAAGGGATAGTCCCTACAATAACCTTTACATTAAACTTAATGTATTGCGATGGCATTATTGCCTTTCTGAAACTTTAAAGAGACTGAGGAAGCTAATAATGTTTATTTACCGATTAATATGTCGGTTTTTGGACATCCAGGGCAATAAATGTCTTCCACTGTACACCCTTCCGTATCTTGATCATTGTATAATATATATAGTGCATGTTACCAAAAAAAGACTAATTTAACCCTTTTGCAGGTTTCCTCATATTTCATACTTCAGCTGTGATATTGTAAATTCAAATAATAACAGGTGTGTATACTTTCCTTGTGCAAAGGTTAATTTTGGTCGATTTCGGCGAATTCACTACGAAATGTAAGCCGGATACAGGTGGCCGAAGTTGTCTTTTTTTTGGTGACCGATTTTACCAAAAAAGACATAAGTTATTGTTGTGAATAAAGCTTTATAGGGTCGGGTTTTTTTAGAGTTATAATTGTAATAGTTCACGACGTTTTCAATCTTTATTGAGCCCGATATAGCGCACGAATAATGATAACCACCTCCCCAGTCAACAATAAAACATTTAAGACTGCTTAATTCAAAAACAGAAATGGTTTTTAGCGTCTTACCCGTTCATATAGTCAATCCTGGTTAATCATAATTCCTTTGAAAAGCTCTTCACAGTCTATGTCGCCCAGCAGCGCGAAAGTCTTTTTCACTTTGAGCAAATCTTTGAACTGAAAACGTTTGTTTCCAAGGAAATGGCATTCCAATGGACCAGCGAATACATCTGAGATTGGAAAATTGTCGTGGTCGTAACCCTGAAGAGGCTCCTTCATAACGTTGTCAGGATACATTGTGGGATTCAAACATGCTAGTTTCACGGCGATTGACCCTTCTGATTCGATTCGTTCAACCAATTTACCTATGTAAATAACCGGGCGCTTCCGTCTAGAATCCCGGTATAGAGCCGCGTACCTGTTTCCCCGAAGAAGTGATAGCTCCTTGTCTCTCAGCGCAACCCAGATACCATCTAAATATGCTGGCATCGCTTTGGGGGTTTTAGGAGGAAATGTAACAATGGAATTCTTCGTCTTCTTCGCTGGAACTTTTCGGACTAGCCTCGTCTGAGCTTGATGTCATCTCAGCTTCGCTCTCAGAGGTTTCATCAACGACCTGGGCTTTTTTCTTATTCAACTTGCTTCCCTTTACCGAAGCTTTTACTTTCTGTTTCTGTCTCTGTTGTAGTTTCTGCTTTGCAGCCTCCTGTTCTTTTTGTGCAGCCAGAAAGTCAGAACCTATTCTTATTGTAGCTTTCGAACCGCGTCCCCGTATGTGTCGACGAGCTCCAGGTTGTCGACAAACTCCTGGAGGTGTGATGATATGAAAGGTCGCTGGAGTTAGCTCGACCAGTCCCCATATTAATTGCAGCTTGCAATTTGGTGGAACATTGTAATGGGGTAGCGGAGGAATATCGTAGCATATTTTGATGTCGCTGTTATGAAGCGTACTCGCAGGTTGCGCTATCGTTTGCCTTGGTGTTTCATAGCTAGTTCCAGGCTGCGGATCTTGTTCTTGATCTGGAGAAACATTTTGTTCGACTTCTGAATGTGAGTCCTGTTGAAGATCGTGTGTGTGTTGCTCACTTTCACCCATTTCCATAATTGGAACTAGCTCCGCATCAACTGGTAAAGCACGGCATACTCGTGATGCATCTTCCCCTTCACGTACAACATCATAGGAGACGGTAATGGCAATTCCTTCGTCGTTCGACGGTTTGCCATCAGCCACCCGTCTGTTGTATTCTTCTAACTTCTCGACAGAGAATATATTTGCATTGTGTTTGTTTCGATCACACGGGCTAATGCCAACAGCCGCGAAGCAAGCTTTCACATTTTGTTCCGTGAGAGCAACGGGCCAAACCGCCGCAAGAGCATCTGCAAATAATGGTTTGATGATGGTTTTGCCGCCGTGGGAGTAGGTGGAGCTATCCATTTCTTTATCCCATTTGGCCTTGACTGGTGCGAAAATTCCAACGTCTAATGGTTGGAGTACATCTGTTGTATGCGGTGGAAGTCGTAGCAGAGTAATTTCATTTATCCTCGCGGTTTGAAGAAGTTCAACTGAAACATGCAATATATGCCGTCGAAGATAAGAATAGCAGGTCCATCTCCTTTTGACTTTATCCACGGAGCTAGTACTGTAGAAAAATAATCGCCGAATATGCCCATGGTGTTCCATCCGTTATCTGAGATAGCATAAGTTAAGTCCGAAGCTGCCTCGGTAGTGCCACGCCAGCCTTGCAGCATATTCTTCCCCGCGCGTAACAAGGCGCTACCGATTATCAGCGGACTTATAGATCTCTATAAAAAGAATACACTTGTTAACGAATTACACGAAAACCTATTTTTGTCGTGGCATGGTGGTGTGTCTTTTTTGGTAACAGGGAAGTTGTCTTTTTTTTTTGTGACATCGACTATATTATATATGTTTGGATTAGAGATGAAGCAAAAATATGGAAAATTTTATACAAAATTTTTAAACCGAAAATCCGATTTCGGTATGGTTTTTGCCCTTTGCCGGAACCGCTACCGGAACACGATTTTCGCCGATACCGGAATTCCGGTTACTCCCTGATGCCGTTCTAAGCGCTCTGAAAGCAATATATCATAAAACGGCTGAAGGCAAGCTATTCAGGAAATCGGGATTTGCGACTCTAATACTACTGAAGGCCATTTAAAAATGCGTGAAATATACGTGGTGGACTTTAAATAACCAATTCATCGTAGTCATTTACCATATCTATGGTGTTGAAGAAGAATTTTTCACGTTAATCCCAGTTATTGTTTACGAAAGGCAAATTTCGTCTGATAACAAGATCTTTTATGGCAAAGTAATGATTGCTTTATTTGGCCGGTGTGCTACGTCTGCGTGGCTGCCTATCTGAGGTGTGACGCTTCGTCATCATAGATTGAGCAATCGACGGATTTATAATTGTTTGATACTTACTTAGACAACGGGTGCCATTCTGGCTAAACGATATATCCAATGCCCTTTCCATTGCGTTGCGTTGCCGATAAGAGTTGTATTTGATGATGTTACTGCCAATATTTTCAAACGGACAACTCTTCCAAGATAGTTCTACACCACCACGATCTTCACAGAGTCGTTGGCATAGCGGACCGAACATGTTTTGACAGCCTAGAAGCTTCTATTCTGCTGACGTAGCCAAAGCCATATGTTTAACATGGGACTCTCGCTCATTGAGATTTAAATGTTATTCAATTTCAATGTAAAAATCTAGTATATTCTTCTCTAATTCTAAGATTCTTTAGTTTTGTATTAACCTGTTTATAGTTCGGGGGAAGTACTATCTTTTTTCTTTCAATGACTTGTTATTTCAGAAACCCACGAAGGAGTACAAGACATGGCATGTGATACGTTTATTAAAATTGCATTCAAGTGCCGCAAACATTTTGTGATGGTACGTTGCCTGTCTTTGGGATAATTTCAACTAAATTGTCTTTGTCTATAATTGCAAGAAAATACAATGTTGGAGTGGTCTGAACGGCAACAAAACGTTATTAACTAAAGAGAAATTATCGAGTTTTGTTGTTATGAAGAGGTATGTATTCTCTGTTAAATTTTTGAGAAGGATGGAGCTTTTTAATAATAGTTCGCCACTCCAGTGGGGCATCTTTTGAGGGGTCGTTTATTTTCAAAGTATGAAATATTTTTCCATAATTTCTATTGGCGTTTTTCGAACAAATATTTTCAGGCTTCAGTACAGTTTCTGTATATATATAGAAATAGTAGTGATTAATTTTTTTAACAAATTATTTTAGTATACACATGTGGAAATTAAACGAAAGCGAGGAATTTTGAAAATTTTGGGTTTCTTTTTCGTCCCACAGTAGATGAGCTAGTGTATTGCGGCAGCTTTTAACACATAAAGCTGTGCTATAGAAGCATTGTGTTTTAGATGCTGTAATTGATGTGGGTTTCAGCGAAAATAACAGTGCACTACGTCTAGATGATTGAGGATGAGCTGTTTTAACTAAAAAACTGTTGTGTTTATCAGGCTATGATTTCAATTTTATATTAATTTTTTACATATTTTTAGGTTCAACCTGGTGAAACACATCCGTTTGTCGATGAAATTTTAACAAGTCTCGGAAGTATTATCAATGATCTCCAGCCTTCTCAGGTATGACTAAAATAAGTTCAATATTTATGTTTTTGGAGAGTATTGCAAGAAAACAAAACTAAAGTTTGAATAAAAACTTTTTGAGAAAACAGCTTTATGGGCGGTGAAGTAGTTTAATCTGGTAACATGGGTATTTGAACAAAAACATTGTCCGGTGAATAATTCGACTGTGGAATCGTTTGTCTAAGCTAGTAGACATTCCTAAAATTTCTCTGCCTAAATGATGGTCGAACTTGCTGAACTACACGTTTTGCTTCTAAATTTGTAATAATACTTTATATAATATTATTTGAGGTCGTTTGGTGGAAACGTGAGTGTTAAGATACTTATAATGGGATAAAGTTAGACAGTAGTTGGATATTGGACAGCCAAACGCTTAAATTTAAAAAAAATGGCTTTCTAAACTGTATTTTTGGCACGCAACTTATCACCGGCTGGCAGCTTTAAACTGTCCAGACGTTGAATGCTTCTCGTTAGAACCCTTGCAATTAAACAGTGTGGTTTTATGACAATTAGCTGAATTGTACTGTTTCATTTTTTAGGTTCACGTGTTTTACGAAGCGTTGGGCATCATAATCAGCGCTCAAAGTGCAACCGTGCTGCAAGAAAATCTAATCGAGCGCCTAATGGCATTGCCTAATTCAGCGTGGAACGAGTCGATACAGCATGCTGCACAGGTACAATGTTTCCATTTTTTTATTCGTCAGAGACGCGGATTTGGTGTCTCAAGTTAAATAATTCTCTGCGCGTTTAGGTCAGCTTGAACAAATGAACGAATAATTTGGTCGTTAGCTCGAACAGCTACAATGAAGGTATATTTTATCGTCGGGGTCCAGATTATCAGCGACTAGATTTTACTTTGTCCCATTTCGCGTATAAACTCATAGATAAAGGTAAATAGCTTAGTTTCTCATGATTGTACACGTTTTGGGATACTGGAATTTCGCTTATTATACACCTTCAAGAGCTGGTTATATTAGGAGATGAAGCCTTAATTGGTTCTTCTTCTAACTATTGCAATGAAGGTGGTTTTCTCTGATGCTAACTAAATCCAACGATGTTCGTCAGAATTTTGCAAGGCCACCCCGATTGCCCAAATCCATCATCTTTAGAGTGTTTTCCAGCCATTATTTATTATTGTAACTTAGCTGATGTTTTCATATTCTAACTATTTAATCGCTAATTCTGAGTTTCTACCATTTTAATGTTTAAAACCCGAAATTGCTTTGGCGACACTTAAAAGTACCTGCTAATATAGACATCTGTAGCGTATAGAACAACATCTTGTTCTTTCGTTCCCGAGAATGACCATGCCCCCAAAGTGTTCTACCTTTCGGAAGGCTGTCGCCAGGCCAGGTTTCTGCAGAGGAAACATTACCGCACTTTTATACTTTTACGAATAGTATATTTAACATGGAAGTGGTTTAAGTGGTTTAGCCAAATTTAAATAGTTAGCCATTTAAAAAAATCTTTTATCTTCCGCGAAAAAATCTCAGTTAATAGCTGAATATTCGAAGTTACACTCATTAATTCTTTCTATTGCTGTATCGCTGTTACCATTTAAAGCGTTGAGGTTCTGCGCGTGCCTGACGTGGCAAGCATTTGGCAAACACAAAAAACCTCGCCGCTTGTAAAACTGTTACAGATCCAATGAAGCTACACTCATTAATGCTTTTCATCGTGGTAGCGCTGCTACATTTTAGGACGTTGAGTTTCTACGCGTGCCTGACGCAGTCAAGACTTTGGCAAACATATTCAAAACACATGTCGCCCCTTATAAATCTATTTGTGATCCAATGAAGTTACACTCATTATTTCTTTTCATCTCTGTTACCATTTTAGGATGTTGAGGTTCTGCGCGTGCCTGACGTGGTCAAGAATTTGGCAAACATACTCAAAACAAACGTCGCCGCTTGTAAATCTATTGGTGATCCATTTATAATTCAGGTTAGATATTCTTGTTCAAAATTATATCGAATATGTACAGCCACGTGCGCCGTTAGCGCACAAGTTTGCACTTTGGGTTTTCTCAGCTATTTCAACGACAATCCGTAGCCATAATAATTCATAAAAAAATCTGCTGTTAACTTTTGTACATGCTAATGACAATTTTAATGGCGACAACAATTTTTATATTTAAAAAATTAGATATTCTTTCTAATCTAAATTTAATCGTGGCGATTTTTCGGAAAAATTGGGATTCTAGGGATTAATTGAGAGTCTAGGGATAAATTTTCCGTTGATGTTGCCTTTAGCGAGTGTTGCATAAGTTTGCACATCGTAAGGCACCAAAGCCTTGATTACCTGGCTAGTCCAAAGTGGGGGCGGGGCCGGGGGGCGGCATTTTCGGTTGCCCCCCGGCAAAAATCATTTACCCCCGACTCAAAGACCCCTGCTGAGAAATATTAACGTCTAAATGCAAGAAAATCCCGTAAAAAAATTGCACCCCGGCACAATCCGGAAGGTGAGCCGGTGAGGCGCCGGCTATATTTACCGAGGTTTGGACTAGCCAGATTATAGTAAACAACCATGGACATATAAAGGTGCAACAATCATCGACATATACATGTGCATTCTAGCTTTTTTGTACTGATTAATTGAAAAGATTTGACGATTCAACAATTTATTTTCTTGTCAAAATGGATTATTTCTAGCGTCCCTATGTTATAATAACCCATCACCTGCAAATTTAAAATATAGAAACCACCGCTTGACATTTAATGTTAAATAAGCTTATAAGTCAGCTGCTACATGCGACAAACAGCAGATTCAAGGTTTCGGCCAAAATTTAGACTTCATCCCCGGTCAGAGGTACAAGTGATTGTGGAACGAAATTTAGTCAAAGTGAAGAGCTGGAATGGTGTGCCTTTCCGGGGTTGTTGAACACCATAAAATCAATGTTGTATTTGCGTGGCATGTGCATATGATATGAAAAACCTGCAAGAACCTACAGAGTGATACAGGTCACGCTTGAAACAATAAATTTTTCTTAAAGCTTGGGATTTATAAATTTGGACAGTTTCCGTCTGATTAGATAATCGACGACATGGCTTTTTGTTTTGATATATGTTGAAAATTACCCTAATGCTGTCTTTAAGGTATTGCTGATGTATTATTGTTTCTCTGGGACTTAGGAAGGGTTCGCTTAAACCACCGCTTGACATTTAATGTTAAATAAGCTTATAAGTCAGCTGCTACATGCGACAAACAGCAGATTCAAGGTTTCGGCCAAAATTTAGATTTCATCCCCGGTCAGAGGTACAAGTGATTGTGGAACGAAATTTAGTCAAAGTGAAGAGCTGGAATGGTGTGCCTTTCCGGGGTTGTTGAACACCATAAAATCAATGTTGTATTTGCGTGGCATGTGCATATGATATGAAAAACCTGTAAGAACCTACAGAGTGATACAGGTCACGCTTGAAACAATAAATTTTTCTTAAAGCTTGGGATTTATAAATTTGGACAGTTTCCGTCTGATTGGATAATCGACGACATGGCTTTTTGTTTTGATATATGTTGAAAATGACCCTAATGCTGTCTTTAAGGTATTGCTGATGTATTATTGTTTCTCTGGGACTTAGGAAGGGTTCGATCATAGAAATAACAGCTTAACTTCGACTAGTCGCGGTATCTCCATTTACCCTCGCCGTGTGAGCTACGAGTTTGTTAATATAGAAAGTGTCGGACTTTTCGGCCATTAGCGGAAAATCAAAGGGTTCCATATTTGTTTTTAAATAGAGTAAAAATGGCGGAAACTTTGCCCTTAGCGTACCGGTGCTGTATTATAGTCTTTCTTGTACTTGGGAAGGAGCTTATTTTGGAGCTGCAAGAATAGTCTTTGAGCGTGGATTAGTCGTTCTCGCTCTGGTTCTCTTGCCATGAGACTAAATACATGAGCTAATGTGAAAGTTGCAGACCAGTACTGTATTTTTGTCTCTGATTTGTAGTCTGCTTGCCATATTTTTGACAACGCAGTTGTTTAGCCAAGTCTAGATATATACCGCTGTATCTATAAGTAATGATTTCAGTTAAGCAAAATCTATATGGACATGTTGAATGTGTACAAAGTGATGTCGGAAAACTTATCAGCTGCAGTCCAAACGAACGGTGAAACGATACTTAAACAGCCGCTCATTAAAAGCATTCGAGGCGTGAAAACCGAAGTGCTTAAACTAATATCGACATGGGTGGCCAAGTCCGAGGACCCGAACGTGGTGAGTCGTTTGCTTCGATTAGGAGCAAAAGTGGTTTTGGTTATAATTTACGATACGCATTGTTTTAATGGAATCGTGGTTGGGATGACGCGTACCCGACTACGAATTGCTATTGATAATCAATGACTGAGATAAAATAATGGTTAATTGATGGGTGGCCAAGTCCGAGGTTCCGAAAGTGATAAATCGTTAAAGTGGGTTTGGTCAAAATCTAAGGTACATATTGTTTTGATGGAATTGTGGTCGGGATGACGTTTCCATCTTGTTAGAAGGGTAATGCTACGAATACAGGGTTTTTCAAAATTCATGCTCTGCTAAAATGTGTGTTTTTAATTAATCGCAAATGCCCTGTTTTAGCATTGTACGAGAAGGTCAAGCAATGATAATTAACCGGCTACTAGCAATTTTAGTATTAATGCATGCATTATATATTTATACAATGGACCAATCAGCTATATTTAATTATTTAATATTTCAGAATTTATAGACTTGATCAGTAAACATGGTCAGTTTATAAGCATGCAGCGTTTACAAATTTTGTTTTTGGTAGCTTTTTCATTAAACTGTTCAGGTGTGCAAAATTTTGTGTTTTTTGAAATTTCGCTGTGTTTTTGCACTAAGAAAAACAGAAAAACCCTGTAATTTTGATAATCAGTGACTGTGAAATAATATAATTAATTTCTGGGTCTTTTTAGTAAAATCTGTTGAAACTGCAATAGTAATCGGAAACAGCCGCATGGCCTCTGCTCAAAAGTATTTTATAGCATTGTTTCTAGCTCGTAGTGTGCATCCATTTTCATTTTATTGTATGTTTACTCAAATATCTTTTATATTCGAGTATTAGTGCAAATTGGATTCCTAAATGTAGTCGCAAACTATGACGTATATCGTTTCCCCTGTGGTATTTTTGTCTATATCTACATGGATTACGATTCCTTTGATGCGTACTACATCTACGAATAACCATATTGATAAATCTTTGTGTTCACATGTATAGTTGTGTTTTATTTTTTTGTAATCTCAATTCTGTTTGCGGCTTCCGAACTTTTACTTCTTTAGTGGTTTAGCGTAAAATACACAGTATTCGAAATTTTAAATAGTCGTGAAAGTTGGGTTGTGAAGGTGCATTAGCAAATGGCAATAAAAAAATAAAATAAAAAATAAATAAAAAGGTTCTCCTGGGCTTCTAGCCACCGTCACAAAGCTTTCACGTTGAGAATCTTTTTTCGTAATTATGGTGCTTCTGTGAAACTCTTTAAAATAACATGGCTGTGACGTTCGAACTACTGTTTGACGTTACCTACGGTTTTAACTCAACGGTTATAATACCTGTTTTAAGGTAATGGGAAACCTTGTTCATCCGCTATTCGAAGCCGTCTTGTTCGACTACCAGCGCAACGTGCCTGCTGCTCGTGAGCCTGAAGTCCTTGCCGTTCTGACAACAATCGTCAACCGGCTGGAAGTAAGACTATTTTATTGAAACTTCGTTTAATAATTTTTTGCTACTACAGTTTTGTGTATGTTTAGAGCTTTTGTAGTATCCAAATTTTACTCTAATACATATGCGAATCGTGACACTAAAAGGATCTCATATTGCGTCAGATTGAAACGGAGCGAGCGAAGCGAGTGCAATTCCCACGGACAGCGCTAGGGCTAAAATCGTGAAAATCTTTTGTCTCTTTCTGTCACACATATGTTATCGTAGGGTGGATGGATGGATTCTGATAATTTATTTCGACGGCAAAAGTGATGTGGATGTGACTTTACTTGGGCGCGAACAGCTCCGACCTCATCTTCAAAAATGGTGAAAATGGCCAAAAACAGGGTTTTAAGGGTTCTTTGCTAAATCTGGCCACGCGGATACCATTCTTTCGTAGTACATATCTCGCTACGCAGCCTTCGTATTAAAACCGAGACTCAATTTATCGAGATATACAACTTTGCTGGCCAAGATTTTGTGGGACCACTGCATAGAACACTGTGGGCCGACATATGACCCGTCGACACTTTGTCAGAAATGACGATTTTTGTAGCGTGTTTTAGCTTACAGCGAGGGTCTATTAAATTGTCAAGCTCTGAATACCATAATTCAAGGGTTTTATGGTCGACGAACCCGATTTCCAAAATATAGTGAGTTCTCATTTGTTTGGTTATTTATTGTTTGCAGAGCATCAAGAATGGCATATATGTGTGTTTTTCGGCACGCTGAGTACATTTGTTTGGTTATCTTTAGCCCAGCGCGAATACTTCAGTTGTCTTCAGTGAATTCAGGGTCAATAAACCCGGTTGTTACAATAAGGTATTCAGTATTTTGGTTACGTATTGCGTACAGAACATCAAGTACGATCTATATATAGGCATTGAGGTATGCTCAATACGAAGGTTTGGTTATCTAGCAACTAGCACAAATACTTTGTACGATTTCAGTTTTTGATGGTTTAGGGTCGGCGAGGTTTTAAAATTTTCAATCGGTTCAGGATTACAAAGGTTTTAGTGTAGTATATGCATCAAACACAAAGCCCACTACAAGTGGTTACACAAAATTACCAATTGATGAAACCATCGTTGCTCCGTTTCACCCTCGTTTGCAAGTTACTAGTCTAATTAGGCTGCTTAATTGTGCTGTATAGCACCAAAGTTGTATCCGGGGGCCCAGGTCGCATCTTTTTCATTCGCTTAAAATTTTGCAAATCCGCCACGTGATGAAACCGTGGTCGCTCCGTTTCATCCTCGTTTGCAAATTACTGGTCTAATTAGGCTGTTTAATTGCCCTATGTATATGACCAAAGTCGTACCGGGAGCCCAGGTCGTATCTTCACGATTCGATTAAAATTTTGCTAGCAGGCATTAATCAGGAGGCGCCGGATTTTGCCAAAGGACTTGAACTCGCACTCCACCCACCGACTTTTACGCGGGGGCACCATCGGCTTCCATATCTAAAAATTTTCAAAATTTAATTTTTTGTGAATAAACGCTAAATTTGTTAATAAATGACCTTGGAAGCCGTGCAAAAACGTTTCTGTTGAAGTTAAAGTCAACTTTTGCACTTTTTTCCAGAAATCTGTTAAATTGTTTTCCTCAGAAAGGAATTTTTGTGAAGATATTATGTCGGCAGTGATATTTTTACTGGAAGAAGCCAAAATTTTTGTCATGAGCTCAAGTCAGTGTCGGGCATCTGGTTTTTACCAGGGGCACCGAAAATGTCCACAACTAGTGTTGTATCACTGCATTGTGTTGTATTGTCCAAGCCTTTGCAACATAGTAATCTTCATTTTTATGTGTATTTAATGCAAATGTCTATTTGAGAAGGTTTTGTATTATTTTATTCAGTATTTATCATAAATAAATTGAAGTAAAGCCAGTAGTACTAAGTTTTATTTTAACCGTTTTTTAATTATTTTTGTTGTCAATCAAAATATCAGATAGATTCTATTTCGAGCTCAAAAACCTCGGTACCCCTCTGTACAGAGCCCAATTTAAAACCAGGTGCAACAATGGGCTTCTTAAGTCCATCATTATGAGGTGTATGTTTTGAGTGATTTCGAGGATTGTATGGATTCGTGTGGGTAACAGTTTGTAATATTTAAAGACTTTATTTAATTTGTAGATGTCTAGAAATGTAAAACATCAAACCTGAATTTGTCAGAATATTCGAAAATAGCCAATTTTTCTTGTATTTAACAGTATTAAATAGATAAACAAACTTGGGCATAAGACATAGAACAGAGGCCGTACAAACTCATTTTTTCATTTTACATTAACATTTTTTCCAATTAGCTTCTTGCGTTGTTCGTAAAACTTCCTGCTTTCCAAAATAAGATTGTATGCAGTACCACCTTCTGCATGGCACCACTCACAGGATCTATCCCCAACAATTCCCATAATACATTTATGTTTATTTAAAAGACAATGTCCGGTAAGGAGTCTACAAGCTGTGCTAATACTATTCTTATGCAGCATCCATATCCATTTATTCATGGCCCAATTACATATACGTAGAAATATCCTTAGTTGCCTGTAAGACTGACTGCATTCCTATCTTTGCTTAACATTATGCGATCTTTAACCCGAATGGACAGAGTCTTGAAGGCCAAGCCTACAACCGGTTCCGGGCCTATAAAGGAAATGGAAGCTGCTTTATTAGCTAGATCGTCCGCAATATTTAACAGTATTGGCAGCGTGGAACGAATAATAGAATCTTCGTGTTTTTGTTAAAATGAGTCATTTTTAGTTCATGCCCTCTTCAGGGACACAGCTTTACAATCGCAAGGACAATTTGAAATTTTCCAACAACTTGGTACCTGTGGTAATGTGCGTAGCAGATATGACTGTACTCTTTTGAGCGAGCGGGCCTTGAAGGTCCGGCAAGAGAACATCGAACAACAAGTGTGATAAGACGTGTGCGAGCGAGTAACTGTCATTTCTGGTGGATACTATAGTCTTGTTGTTCACGCTTTGTAGTAACGCTGTTTTGTTGTCTTTATAGTCAACGCATAGCTTGTCTATTATTAATTTTTACGTGATTTTTTTTCTTTCAGAATACAATTACACCCGAAGTTCCGAAAATATTCGACGCAATCTTCGAGTGCACCTTGGATATGATTAATAAGGTAAGCGGGATGCTATCGATGACAGACGGGATGGCTGAAGATGTTTGCCTGGGAGCATAAACTTGGTTTGGCGCTGAGCCGCAACGGAATTTGCCAGTGGGCATGAGCTAGAGCCCCAGCTTCAAAATTATTTAATTTTCAAAACTTAATGTTTGTAATGAAAGACGTCAAAATTAGTTAATAAATGGCGCAAGAAAAACAGTGCAAATGAAACATTTCTGTTGAGGTTAAATTAATTTTGTATGGATTTTTTTACGTTAATGAATCAAATTTTACTAACTTCAGAAATGTATTTTTGTAACGGGGCACTCGTTTTCTCCAATGAAGTAATCCAAACGTGCCAGTTAGTTACTATAGAAAAGTCAGGTAGTTTATACGGTAGTTTTTTGAAGTTTACAATGTTTTATTTATAAAATGTTGGGGATGTTTTGGATAATGTTTTATATTGCTATTGAAGAATAAGTGACTAGAGGTAATAGACGTTTTTATAATAAAAGGTTTTTCGTACAATAACCGAACCATCCTAACAAGTAAGCTACAGCTTTACGCTACATCGCTCATGCGTTAATTTTATTAAATATTAGTCTGGCAAATACAACAAGTGCTTTTACAACGGAGTCAATAAATATAGGCGAGATATTAAGATAGGTCCAGGAGTTTTTGTTCATCGCATAACTCCTTTATAGGTTGATGGAATTACGCAAATTTTTTTTCGATTCATCACGTAATAAAATGTATAGTTGTTCACATGTAGTAGCTTTGTATTTGTGCTTTCCCCATATTTTCTTAGTTCAATTTTCATAAAATCGACACGATTTTTTGCTTGCTAGGGGTGAACGATAGGATTATAGGTTATTTAACTCATCACATACTTTGGTTTCATTGCTTTAATACCTGATTGGGCGCGTCATTAACCGTAAGGGACAGTACCGGAGGAAAATTTGGTAAACATTGGCTCCAAAAATTGGCCACTTTTTCAATTTAGATGTATGTAGGTTATTAGAATGTATTTGCAAGCTTTCGTAGCTGCCGAATACGATAAAAGCAACTGTATTTGCTCGGTGTGCATCAAATTAGACAGGTGATTCGGTCCTACAACGTAAAAATCCATCTTCAAATTATGATTTGTCGTGAAAGAATTATTTTATGTCATTCATCGTGATCATACTGAATTCAATCAATACTTCTAATGCTGTGGTACATCTTTTTCTAGAAAAAATCGCTTTATTTTGTATATTTCAGAATTTTGAAGAATTTCCCGAGCATCGAACTAATTTTTTCTTACTGCTACAGGCTGTCAACGATCATTGTTTTGAAGGTAAGAAATAGCATTTTGATTGTCAGTAGCTATAGTCAATAGCTCAATCGAAATCTTTGATATTCAAGGAGTAGTTGTCAAACATGACGCATGTTGCTATGCACGGTGTTTTCATGCTTGAATTTTTCGCGCGCTCGCTTTGTGATGACTCTTAAGGACATCGGCAATAGATTCCAAATGCTCAGCGTCAACTGGGCATTTGTAATCAGGGCGCGCCTCCGAGCCGCTCGGGCTCGATTCACCATTCCTCAAAATGTTTCTCCAATAATTATCCGTGGAGGGGCTATATTATTCAGTTCAACAGCAATTATATTTATTGCAGATTGTTATTTACGGATGAAAAATAAAGGTATCCGCTCCAAGTCTAAGATGGTGAGCTTTCTGCTTACGAGAAACCAGTCTGTTATGACTGTTGGGACGTGCTGGTCATTCTGTAGACGCCGATATTTTACTTGATTTATTACTGCTTCGAAATAAAGTTTCATTGAGTTGTGTGTTGGGTAAAACCAAAACTATAATCGCAGAACAAGGGGCGCGGTTGTAAGTCTGGTCATACGAAAATTAAATAAATTTCCAAAACGCCATCCAGAAATTAGGGAGGAGCTGCTGTGAACTGCTGTCATTTGGCATTTCGTGCAGCTCTTATTATTAGTGAAAAATTGAAATGCTACCAATTTCGATGCCATAATTTATTTCTATATTTATTTTTACGCCTTCAATAATTTTTCTTTTTCTGCTGTCGCTCTTGTGTTTTGTATTCATGTAAATAATAATTTCTTTGCGTAACTTCAATCTTGACGCACTTTTCAAAATTTCTAAATCGATTTATTCTACGAGCCATTATTTACCTCTGTGAAATCAGCATGCTCCGAAAAATGGCAATAAAATTTTGTATTCATCACCTGCTATAAAATAGCAGAGTCCTTAATATCAGAGTTTACAATGGCATCATTTAGCTAAAATTTATTTCTATACCTTCAACGAATTTAAGCACTTGCAGTTTCTCTGTTACTTATGCTATTATTTGGAAATTATTTCTCATTAAATACTGTGTGACTTCCACCAACGTGGAATAAGGAAATGATTAGATCTGGTATGTGTGGAATAATAATATGGAATCGTTTTTCAGGCGTATTCTTACAGGCACAAAATTTTCCTCTCAATTGTTTCATTCTGTACACTATTGTATTTTTATTTATTTGTAGCTTTTCTCAAGCTGGCTCCGACACAATTCAAACTGGTTCTCGATGCGATCATTTGGGCATTTAAACATAGCATGCGAAATGTTGCCGAAGTGGGTAAGTACTAATATATTGATTGCCAATTGCTCAGGTGAGCAGGTCCCGGTTACTTTCCTAAGAAGGGGGGTTGAACTTCACACACGCTGTGAATACCCCAATAGCACCGGAAAATCTTATTACTATAAACTTTGCACGTATGTTTGAATGTTACCAAAATTAACTACAACATTCGCCAGAAATTACTGCTGATCGCTCTAGGCTAGCTCTCTCTGGAAAGACGACAGCCATTTCTGGCGTGCACTATATTTGTGCATTTTTTATTTGTTTAGACATAGTACGTGCGCTAAAACTGGCATGTAAGACAGCACCCACTTTATGGGATAGGAAGTTTTTAGTTTGTTAAAATATGGTGTTACTCGTAAAATTTTGGAATATAGCTGGTCCTGTAGCATGATTATTTATTTTGCCTGCCTATGGATTTTGAGGGCACTGAGCAATAAATATAGCAAATTCCATTAACAGCGAACTAATGGTTCATTAAAACTCCGACTTTAACGATCAGATGTGCGAATTACAACATTCTCTTATTGTTTGACGTCGTGGTGTGGCCTTAAATCTCAATCACTGTCTACAACATAGGTGCGCACTGCTTTGTACGTAGATGGTTGTGCCGGACGTGGTACAAATTTTCAAGGAACTCTATTTTCCCCAATATTCCGAAACCTGTCAATTTTTTCATATTTTGCTCATTTTCTTTAATTTTGCCAAATTGTGCTATTTCTTGACCTTCTCAAAATTTTCCACTCGCCTTCGTCTCGATGGATGGCGGAAATTAGTGAGCCTTGGGTGGACGGGTAAATATGGTTTGGGGGCTGGGGTTGGAGCCTCAGGTTGTAACACTCCTATGAGCACCTATGATCAGATGGATCACCTTAAGGCTTGTTGTTACTGTTAGCGGGATGTTTGTGGCGTTAGGCGTAGGATTGATTGTTGTTGTTCGCGAGATAAAAATAATCGACATCATCAATTGAATTCGAGTTTTTTCAGGCCTCGAAATTCTGCATAAATTGCTCCAAAACATCGCTCTTCGCACACCGAATGATGCGGCGCAGAGTTTTTATCAAACGTTTTATATCAACATATTGGAGCATATTCTCTCAGTTGTGTCCGATTCGTCACAAGCACACGTTGCAGGTAAGCGAGACAGACTGGAATTCTTGAATGAACCTCCAAAAATTTAAAGCCGGCATCTTTGAAGTAACCAACTGCAAACAGCCGTCTGCTTAGCCTATAACTGTCGAATCGAGGTATGTAAGCCTTTTTCACACACAGAACGAGCGTATTTGGGGAACAATATTCATGATTTGTGTACAACTTTAATATCAACACCCAACATTCGGGTAACTATAGAAGTGATATGTCATTTGATGTTAAAAAAGCAAAAAAATAAAGACTGGTGCTCTCTGTTAAATTTGCTAACTAGTCAGTAGTGGAACTACGTTTGTGAGCGGAGCTTGGGCTGTGGCATTACGAATGTACTCAATTTTATGTTCTTCAAATAACTACATTGCATAGGGCTTTATTATTCCTAAAAATATTATATTTCAATTCTTCGACCCAAAAAACCCTATAATGGTTTGATCGAAACGATTCTATTTCAATAAATAACACAAATATTGCAAAATGCTCTATTTTAGCTGCATAAGCTTAACTAATTAGCTAATTACTAATTAACAACCACTCAAAATTTTTTAATCCCACATATCAGGTGCACACTCTGACATGATAGGCTTTCAAACAAAAAAAAGTTTTTTTAAATCGGTTCAGTGGTTCTTGAGATCCGTCGGACCGAACGAACGGACGGCCATTAGTCACAGACAGAAAATAAAAACGCTTCGCCTCGCTCCGCTCAATAAAATATTAAATCTATTAAATAGCATATTCATATTATATGTTAAATAGCATATTCATATTATATGTATTTTTAGTAGAAATATTTACAAAAGGCGAGCCCTTTGGAAACGTTTTTCATTGTTTCCAAACTTTGGGACACTGCAGGTCCGACACCAAAGGCATCACAAATTGTCAAAATTTCACAGCTTTCATTTTACTTTTACATAGAGCGCTACAATGGGGCTATAGATTTCCGTGATCGCTTGGTATGATGATTGAAATTAACAAGGTTCAATTTTGAACAATTCGGCTGTCTATTAACAGAAATAATTACTGTGCCTATTAACAAATAATTATTGTCAACTAAGCTTCATATGATTTTCTAACAAAACTATTCAAAACTATCAAAAAACATTGCTAAATTTCTGGACAATATTTCAGATATATATTTTTAATGAGAACACAGTGTTCATATTGTGCTGTGTAATTAATCCTTGTTACTGCACGCGTGACCTTAAGTCAGAAACTTCTCTAATCTGTTATATCTAAAATTATTGACATCTTGTAGGCTTGACGTACTACGCTACAATCCTGGCGTACATGTTCCAGTTGGTCGAGTCGGGTAAAGTCACTGTTTCACTAGATCCGTCAGGCGCTTCTTCACTGCCGAATATGGAATTTCTGTTCGAATACGTCGGAAATCTCTTGAAGAAAGCATTCCCGCATTTAAAGGAGTATGTTTCACGAATTAGATTTGTTTCAAATAGTAATAATATTTTAAATGGTTACTTGAAAAACGTTTCGTTCTTCCGGATAGTTTGGGTATGAGAGCGGGCAATTTTGGAAACAGTACGCGAAGGTCGGAAGGTTAAACTTCGTTTGATTTTGCTGCCGAAAATTGGTATAATAATAATAAATTATTAGCTGGATTGGGTCAACAGGGTTAAAGCTTTGAATAATACATTGAAAGCGGTGTTACTTGTGTTGTAGCCATGATACGAGTTCTTATGTTATTCGAAGTGATGAATGGTCCGTAAATTCAATTTTTTCTTAAATGTAGTTTTGTTGTGTCATTAGAAGAAGAAATTAATAAAGTATTTTTGAAAAATTGTCATTTTATCTCACGGTTGTCATTTTCACGTTCGCGATTCCGCTTTTTGGTCACTGGAAGGTTTTCCATGAGATTTCCATGGTTTTAAACTGATGTGACCGCAATTGGTTAAGGTTAAGGTTAAGTTAAGGTGATTACTACCTTCCATTGAATAGGACGCAAGAAGCTCAGTCGAGATAGTCATTAGGCCTAGACAAGCCATCACTGCACGAGTTATTTGTTACGTTATAATCCGCATGTTCTTTTGTTTCAAAACTAAGTATATGGTAATGTTTAACTGTAGCGTTAACTATTATATTTTAGCGGTCAAATTCGTGTGACTGTTAAAGGCTTCTTCAGTTTTGACAACGACGTCGGCAAATTCAAAGAACATTTACGTGATTTTCTCGTGCAGATCAAGGTACATTTTAACTTTATGTATTATATTTGTTGGTGTAAGGATGATATCAAATATAATATTGTGATTACAAAGTATAATTGTGTGAAATCACGTAAATTAGGTGCTTCGGTGCTCGAGTCATTCGGCTGTGCCCGATATGTTGAGCGTTGGGGATCGTTTAGCGCTGTATAACCTTGGTTTAACGGTTATGACACTAAATTATCGTAAATGAAACGTCAAGTAAAACTAGAGTACTGTATTGAATAGCTGTTAAGGAAAAGTTTATCTATTTTGGGTCATGCAATGAAAAAACTAGGTTTTTATCTAAAGTAGAGGAAAATTCTGATATTTTAGCATCGCAGATAATTTCGCTGCTTTTTACCAGCGGAGGCTAAATGTCGTCTGTTGAAGTTCCAGGGGCATACACCGGCGGAGCCCGAAATTTATCTGGACTTGTGAACTGATGAAGCTTGGGGAAGCCGAAGAAATATCTGCCCACTCCCTCTTACTACCAGAAGTCAGTGTAGCAGTGTAATAATTTTAGATAGAAGCGATATTGTTGGTATAATGTTTTCGGATAACCATATTTTCTTTTCATTTATTTCAGGAGCTGCACGGCGAAGATACGACCGATCTCTTTTTGGAGGAGCGTGAGAAAGAAATCCAGGAAATTCAAGCGGCCAAAATGAAGCATGCGCAAACGGTTCCCGGCATGTTGAATCCACACGACAGTAACGTTGTTATTGCTGCTGGCGACGAAATGCAAGACTAAGCTGCTGTTGGAAGCAGGAACTGGGTCGTCGGTCGAAAGCCGACTGAATATAAATCGCTAGTAATAGTAATAATTTGCGTTTGTGTATAGTTGGTTGTTTGGAACAATGAAACGGAATCGACAGTGGAGCGAGTGACTGGGATCTGTTTCACGATCTTGATGTGGTGATCAGGTGTTGCATTTTCCTAGCCCGTGTTCGTTTTCGAGAGAGTGTGATTTATTTGACAATTGATTTCTATTTTTTCGCTCTCACAGATCAAGATCAGAGAATGCGACGTACTGAAACATCTATGCGCGTCGCGTACTACATCGACGTAGCCTTTGTCTTGTATTTTTATCATAACAACGGTACTGCTTGTGTCCTAGTAATTATTATTGAGTATTGATGTGTTTGTGTACGTTTTTCAAATAACACTATAGCTAAACGCTAGAATGAGCCTGTTTCAAATCTCTTCTCGCAGTATTTTCAATGCAGTTGTCTGTTGCTACACCCAAATCTTTGTATAAATGCATATTAATTATATTTTGTACCCATAATCGTGATCATTGAAGAAACTAAAAGGACAGTGGTCTTTGATGGAAATTTCGCGTTCGGTCACGGGGTTGCCGATCAGCAGCTGCAGTCATCAGCAAAATGAATAATAGGCTTTACAGCGATATTTTTTGCGACTTTTTTCATATGAACCTAACTTGTACCTTTCGTAGCATTGTTCTTGCATTTTTTCGCAGTGGTTGTGTAAAGATATCGTGAGCTGTTACAAGTTAAACATTTAAATTTTTTCCGGTTGGCTGCTTTTCTGTCACAGCTCAGCAACAACACATTAAATAAAATGATAAGCACGATTAAACATCGTGGTTGGCCTCTTCAATAACTTGAATTCTTATTGAATACCGATTCGATTTGAAAATTATTAACCGTACCCGATCACATCACAACCCTATCTGATAATAACCCGATAATTGGGTAACAAATAAATTAGAAATGTGACTCGTAGCCAGGTTTTGTGTACTCTGTCTTATTTTCATTGGACGCGGCCCAGACTGCACGTTTTATTACGTACGTGTAGATATTTTTGTTGCACATAGTGAGTATATAAACTGGCCTCGTAATCGGGGGTGGGGATTCTCCCCTAAAACTCGGCCGAGCTTCCACCACAATCGCGAAAATCCCGCAATGCTCCAAAAAATACTCATGTTTAATATTGATTCAGAACACTCATAAATAAAATAAGGATTGTTAAGACTTTTTACTGTGTTTTGTGTAATTTAATAAGGCAGTCACGACTCATATATAATACCGTCAGTGGCAAAAATGACTACATGTATCGAAGGACTCAGCCAGGAATTTTGAATTATAATTTAGGCGGCACTGTTTATTAATCACCCTGAACCAAATATTTGAAAGTATTAGCCGACTCTAAACGTGTCGAATTTCAACTAGACCCGATTGTGTTCTCTCTTGTGGGCAGTAGTTGACTATAAAAGTGGTATCAGCAGCCTAAAATTTCAAACTATTTTAGTAAAGCGGGTGTAGCAGCTTTGCATAAGCAAAGTACACAATCATTGTGTACTTATTATGTCTGAATGTGTCACGATTTGATATGTTTAAACCATCGTGATTTCTTCTATAATATATTGTTCTCTAATTATTGTCCAAGCAAGTAATGAATAATTTGTTCGATTATTGCATTACTTTATTATTACTATGTTATTATTGTTTGTGTCTATTTTTACACGGAGGCGTCAGAAATGATTACCACTTTCAGGCGAACCATGATCGAAGAGTTTTATGTTTGGAGCAATGATCGAGCAGTGGTCATTTCTGCCGTGCATTGCTGTATAATTTGATGTTCACTGTTTCTTCGTTATATGTTTGTTTTAGCAGATTTTGCTGAGCACGTATGTATCTAGCGTTTGTAATATATCCTATCGGTTTGGGTCGTCATTTTAGTGTTTAGTAAGTAGCCCGTTTTTTAATAGCCATACCCTTTGACTGCTTTGTGTCCTAATGCGTACCTGATTGATGGAGACATTTGTGGTTGCATACTTCTATTCGACATCATTATATTATTCAAGTTTTTGGATGTAGGCTTATGGTCATAGTGAGCCGCCATAGAAGAGTCATGGAACTGTATTAAGAGGTTGGTTCACTATTTACGGAATTAGCGACGAAAAAAAACTGTTACCAACGGTACTAATGTACTTTCTAAGCATTAATAATTATGGCTTTTGCGACGCTGACGAAGTTATTGCACGATGGATTGTAGGTTTTTGGGCTTGTTTGATCAAGGCAGTTGTTCGTGCTAAGAGAGACGCCATGTTTGGCATCCTTTAGTTTTCAATTCGTGTCCAACAAAATATGGAGTTACCAAATCAGTGACTACATGTAAACCACTGGGTGACGTTCCGGCCTCACTGCTCAAACCGTATTCTGATTTGGAATTTCAACTACATAATACGTACAAAAATAAGTTTGGATTCTATAAGTTTTAAACGAAGATATGGTTAAAATTTTAGCTTTCGTAAGATTGAATTTTTTACAATATTTTTTTAAACAATGAAAAATTAAGTTTTTTTTCAATATATCAAACTGAAATAAATAGAATGTATATGAATGAATACGCAATTCTATTTTATTGCGAAATTTTAAATTTTTTTGAGAGTTGCTATGCAGATTCCGAGTTTGAAGCATTAAAAATGTCAATAATATTGATTATTTTGTTTGCTGATCCGGCGTATGAGTTGCTTGCTGTAAGTATTGTTGTGTGTAATTTTGTTAATGTTATATTATGCTTCAATATCACTATTAGAGTAGTAATTAGTATACTCTTTTACTGCGATGGGATCAGTTTTCTGAGTTTCACTTGTTTTGAAATCTGCTTATTCTCAAGTTACTATCACTAGGGCTTAAGTGGAATATATATATACACAGACCTAACTTGAGTCTATCCCAAAACCCAATAACATCGAATAATACGTTAACTCACTGGCTTTCGCAGAAACATGAATGTAAACGAAACAGTATGAATGCAAAATGCTTTACGTATAATTGTTGTTCTAGTATATGTCCGTTTATTCTGTAAGTCGTGTATATAATTGATCGATTGTTTGTTTCTTCAGGGGTTCCGCTAAATGGCGAGACAGCCACCTTACACCTGACCGCTGAGCCCTGTGAGCCACCCTCTCGTCCCCTCGAAAGCTTGGGCCCTAAAAATGTGCTCTGAGCAATTTTCATTTCAGACGTACATTTTTATGCATTTTGCGATTTTTACCGCTCCTAAATGATAATATACAATAATACTAACGCAAGAGTGTATAAAACGATAGTATACACTGGCTTCTCCGCACAGGGGAGGGGCCACAGATAAATCGATATTCACAAGGTTCCCCCAGTTCATGCCCTGCTAGTAATTCTTTGGTGCATTGCAGGCACTTTAATGCGCGACTAAGCTCTGACACTCTAAAAACACCCGAGTTTTCCCTGTTTTGACTGAGAATGGATGAAATTTTCCCTTTCTACGTTCCGCAATGTGTGCCTATAGCTAAAGTTACTAGGTACAAACCAAAACATTCTTATAAAGACATTTTCACTATATATATATATATATATATATGTATATGTAGATACATATTGTAGTGTAGACAGCTTGTCTGGGTAAATAAAAGCATTTCTACCGCAACCGCATTCACTGTAACCAGGCTCTGCTGTATTGACAGTAATTGAAATCAGTAGATAAATTATACACATGTGACATTTTATAGCAGTTAACGGTACTTCAAGTTCATGCCCCAGTTCCCTAGGTTCGGACTGTGGAGACCCCCAGTATAATTGTGGTAGTCTGGAGAAGCCAGATATCTTTTGTATAAGATACTGTTCATAGCCTTCTCTAATCTCCTAACCCAGGGCTTGATAATTTAACCACGGTATCGCTCCCTTGGTACTGGCACAAATTCGGCGGAGCCCCAAACTACTATTACGTATGTTTCTTTAACGATATGTGTGTTTGTATGAGTGTATTGGTTAAGAATATGTTTTATTATATTTTATGCTATTTAAAAGAAGGAAAATTTGTAAAAAAAATACAAAAACCCAAATAAAATTATTTGTTCAATTGGCGTTCTTGTTTCTTGTAAATATACAAAACTTTTTCATTTCTGCCGCTATAATACGTAGTATATATATAAAATTAACATGTCTCATTTCATTTAATTACAGAATAGGAATTAGATATATGTTAAATTTATTAAGCGTTTGATTGTTTTTTATTTGTTGTCTGAGTAAAATAATAATAATAGACATCCTGCGTTGGAATCACTAAAAACATATTATATGTATATACTTGAGGAAATTGTAAATGCTGTTGTGAATTTGTCACAAAATTTCATATAATTAAGTTTTGGTTTCTAATTTTTGATATTTTGCTTCTGGGATTGTTCTAAATTTAGAACGTTTTGTACAGTGGTTTAATTCTGTTTCCGCTGCAGCTTTTGAACGGTCGCTTAATTAGGCTTCTTTTTTACACCATTTAGTTTGTGTGAGTAAGCCGAATCGAATGTTGATGGATGCCTTATTTCTGGTTTTGGCGTACTCACAGAACTGAGGTGTATTTTGAAATGTAACTTGTGCAATCAAATATTTCTAACAGGATATGGCTGGCCGAATCTTCTGAACTTAAACATGGCACCGCAATATGAAAGGCAGGATTGCATTCCAGCTCTATGCTTGGCCGCGTACCTGTGGATTTTCGTATTTGTTGTTTGCTTTAATTTTAGGGCAAATCATTTCTTGCGCTGGCGATTATCAATGTAAATTGTTGCATTGTAACTGCTGGCTGTGAACAAACCAACTCGACGTATTTATTAAGGAGCTTATGGTAAATATTTGAAGTTGGTTTCATAAGAGTCATGCACCAGTAGATGAATAATTAATAGTGTTACTGTTACCTAGGCTTAACTCAATGGTTATAAATGAAATTTTGAAGGGGTTCAAAACTGTTCATTTTAGTTTTCGGATTTTTACCTGTTCAGTCAAGTAAGTACTGTGAGAAGAGAAATGGTTTTTCGGGCGTTGAATAAGTCAGTATTTCTTTGACGAAAATTAGTAACATTGCCTGTATTATATTAGTTGTGTGGCCTCTGTTATTTCGGTTAACTCAAGCGTTTCACACGAAACCTCGTAGCTAAGATCGGTCAGGTTGCTTGAACTTTTCGGCTTTTGAATTAACAACTATATGTCGAATTTGTGAGGTATATATATTCTATTATATTTGGCTTCAACTCTTGTTTCGTTTTTGTGGAACAACATTTCGGACAGAATCGAAGGCATAGGACGTGTTGGCATTATTTGTGTCATACCATGGCTCATCATTCTTATCACCCTCGCTCCACAGCAAATTTATGCAGATCCAGTGCCGTGCTTAGTTCCCATAAAACCAATTTTTGGGAAGGGTTCTGGAGAGTGCTCCACAGAAATGCCATTAACTACAAAAATTGAAGTAAATCTCAAAATGTAACACTGCCGGAGTTCCTATATCAAATATTGTATTTTTCGGCTTCAATTTTTTTGTGCAAACAGGTATTTGGACGGTTAGTATGAATCTGATCTGAGTATAGCTCTATTGGGGACAGTATTGACAGACGTATGGCCCACGATTCTGGTGTGGGGCAATGTGCCATAAGCACGCTACTGGGATGATCATTGGAAAATTATAATTGTCTATAGGTCCCCTTTGTTATCAATGCTTATGACATTGTTTGTAGTTGATTGTATTCTGTGAGTGACTTTATAAACAAAATGTATGTACTTATATATGTATATTGTTCTAAATGATTGCTCTATTGTATGGAATTTGTTTCTATAATATTGTTTTAATAACAGTTATACTCTACTAACATAATTAGTTTTAGTTGCAGTCATCAGTAGCTCCTATGTATGAATGCGTACATATGAAATACAAAATCTTAACCTAGAACCAAACTTATATAAATATGGAGTTATCTTTTGCAGAGGTTGCCCATTTAACGTTACTATGCTTTATAGGGTGGTTGTAGACGTGACAATGAGCCAGTGTTTTCAAACAGCGTTACAGGGTGGTTGTAGAGGTGAGAATGAGCCAGTGTTTTCAAACAGCTTTACCAGAGTGCTTGTAGAGGTGAGAATGAGCCAGTGTTTTCAAACAGTGGATGAACTGTGGTCGACACGAGTCTTTCGATTAGCAAGCCAGGCTCAGCTTTTAAAAGCTCTTAATAATAAAAGTTTGTGATTCCCTAGTATTGGGGAGAACATACAATGCATTAACCAACAAAGCAAGTACTTATATCTACAGATTGTTTTAAATATTTTCATAAGTGAGGTGTAAGCTCGGCTGGTCTTGCTGGCAAATTATTGTATCAGTTATTTATATCTTTGATATGATTAAGATTGCTGTTTAAAACAGATCTGTTGTGATACATCTTATTCAGATTTCCCAAATACACTAAACTTGTTCACTAACAGGCTCTTAGGCTCTGTTCGGCTGTTCATATGTCAATACAACCTCCGTTGGGTTTGGCTCTAGAACGGAGCCGCCGAGTCTAGAGCATAAAATCTCACTACAGTGTGGCCGTCTATGGTACATCGTTCTCGTCGCTAAGCAGTATGGTCCTTAATGTTATGGGGATGTGGTTTTTATCTTTCCTTTTATCACTTTAAATTGTTCTTCAGTTGAGATGCTTTATAAACGACTCGTTCGAAGCGATAATAACTTTGCGGCCTTTGACTATGAAGCTTCTATTTATTTAAGCTTAATATTTGTATAAACAATTTGTGTGTGTCTATTATATTAATAAGGTATGTTTGTTTGATATTATTTCTATATTGTAGGATTTCAATTCTATTGAGAATTCTCAACGGTGCTCATTTATGCAGTGAAATCCGTTGGCCGTGTAGCCTATCATGAATTGCAATTAATATATTTGGACAACATTAATGGCATCTTAATACAGGCATGTATATATTTAGTATTTGGTTAGAGCTGGGAGATAACGAGCTAGGGCGAGATTAACGAGTACTGAGGTTATATTATAATAGACTCTATAGTTCGTAGTAAAAATTTGCGGTAATGTCAAAAGGGTGATTTTCAAAATTGATTTTCCTACATTTTGTGTCGGATTATGTCTGTTTTGTTTAAAAATGTGTGCGTCATTCAAATATGAAATATGTGTTGATTAACTCATTTACTATATATAATGCAACGTGTGGAGAATTTTCGGGGTCCAACTGGCTAAGAATTTTAGCAGCAATTTAACCCAATAGAAATAACTTTTTTCCCTCTGCCATTTTTCTTATATTTTGCCAAATTTTAGAGACCCCAGCCGCACAGTTTAAACGCTTGGCTGTAAAATGTTGTACTAATGTAATCAAAAATCGACGCCAATGCTCACCAATTGAGACAACGCCCAGTCTCAGCAATACTATGAAATATATATTGTTTATAAATCACTGACATGGTCTATAGAAAGTTAATAGTCTTTTTGCGAGGGGGAGGGTGTGTCGCCGCCTGCTGTGTAGTAGCCACAAACCATAACTTACTTATTTAAATATCTATGTATTAGTTATATAGTGGCTGTATAAAGTAATAGTAGTTGTATGTGCTAAGAGTTGGCAACTATCTACGTATTTTTTATATACAGCGTTGTATATACTGTTATCTCGTTTTATGGGAAACAATGATCTCATCTCAAAAATAGAAATTTCCGATCTTTAATTCTTTAAATTTATACTGTTGCCGCAGTCTAAAAACTTAAACTTGGGCCGAAACTCATTAACAGCATGTGTGGATGAAAGTGGATTTGCTGTTCTGAGCGGAACGGATTTAAAGGTTTGGATCGATTCGATTCCTTGTTGACAAGGTTTAAAACTGCATTGATCCTGTCCTGGACCGCTCCGCCCTACCCCGTGTCCATCTCTAATACCTATATATATGTATATATATATATATATATATATATATATATATGTGTGTGTGTGTGTAAATGCTATGTTTTGGGTTTTTGTTTATTGATTGATTGATTGAATTCATTTATTTGGCTTGTTTCTTCCTGAGTACATATGTGTATATTTGTCTCTCATTTATGGATATTTGTTATGTAAGTGGTGTAACGTGCGTTATATTCATGTTTGCAGTGTAATATGATTCTTCATCGAGGACAATAATTGTTTGTTACGTTCATGTAAAAATTTTGGGAAACTCGGATAACTGTACACAATTGTTCCATGAACGATATTGATCAATGCCGCCACCATTTCAAGAAAATAGCGATATTTCGCCCAGTTTTTATCATGAAATTGTAATACGTCACTTTTATTGATAATCGAAGATTATAATATTGTTATACATTCCGAATTTGCCGAACACAGCATTATAATGGATTACGGGAGACCTCTGGTAAAGCATCGGATGCAACTACTACACTATGTATAAGCATTGATTCATGTTTACTCAGATTTATAATTATTTGCATGTAAATTCCAGGAATTACTCAGATTTAATAATTGTCATCGTCAAACTTGAAATACAGTAATGTATCTCATGTGATTAGCAAGATTTTTTTTGGCTTGCTTTGCTTTATAGTGTACGTGGACCAGATAACCCTGGGGGCAATACGTTATATCGCTAGAAAAAAGAACAGCGTATAGCGGGGCTTTAGTGTATGTCTCATATAAGAAGCTAAGCTTGGGCTTAGTATATCGAGGATGGCATGGCATACACTATACTTTGGTTACTCAGGGTTACCTCGCCCGTGTACATTCTGGAAGAATTTGTCTCGCTATGACCTTATAAATCATGTAGTTGGGTTTAACTTAATTTTTTTAGGTTAAGTAGGGTTGTGTCGCTTCACGAGGGTGCCAATTTTACGTTTCTGTGGAGTCTGATGGGCAACTTCTCACTTCGGCTTCAGGCACAAATTGCGTAGGTACTTGTGTCGTCGTGACTTGTTGTTTTTAAGTAGACGTGGGAGTTTAAATTCGATATAAATAATAGGGACGGAAGTATTGTAATACTTGTTTTTTCTAGAAAAGTAAATTAAAATTGTTGTTCGAAAGAAGTGTGAGCGGTGATAGAAATTATTTTGTTTGTATCAAGGATTTATTGTACAGCGACATTATTGTGGTTTTTAATCTTCCGCACGATCAATGACTTAAGTTCTTTGTGGAATTTGTACTGGTAACGTGCGAATGTTTGTAATTTAGCATAGAGAATGCTATTTTATATATCATCAGACAATATTAATCCACCTGCACACAAGAAATCATTCCCTATGCGAGCCTGAACTTATAAAGAACAAGCTTACCATCCTGTTTTCGAAATTGCCGTATTTTTGTAACAACGCTTTTTTGTCATCGAAAATTCTAGCACCTACCGTTCGGAACAGCAATAATGTGGTATGGGAGCGAGTACTTTTTGCTTCGGAAATATGTTGATAAAATTCGTTAAATACACTGTTTTCCTCGATTCAAATTCGTACTTTTTTCGTGAACAGTGCCAGCAGGACATCGTTCGAGGTTCGGCGTGTTCTCAAGATCAATATATTTTAGGGTGGTACAGCGCCTCGGGGTGGCGGTTGCTTCACTTTGGACTCGCAAAATGCACCTATGTGTTCGGCGCCGACGGCATTTCCAAGGGGCGTCGCTGGACCTTTCCGGGGGATACTGGATTCTCGGGAAGTTATGACCTCAGGAGGTAACCCGCTATGAGCATGTATGACTAAAATCAATAAGCATCAAATGTTCGTGAACATTTTTTAAATTAAAGTTGGTTACAGATAATGACTTATGAACCGACAATTTATTAGTTAATTTATTATACAAATTTGTTGAAAATTTAAAATATGAAAAATTGAAAATAGTTTGTTCGCGAACGCTTACTCAATCGTTATGTGAACAAAATTTTTTTTAAATTTTATTTGAGATGGTAATGTTCGTGAATGCTGAAAATGATAATTTGAACCAGTTTCAGATTAGCGAATGTTGAATTATTCAAAGTTGTAATCAGCAGGGAACCGTTTTTTATTAATGACAAATCGCCAAAATTCTGTTCTAGCGCAGTTAGTAAATTCTGGCAGTTGGATTCCACTTTGTCTAATTTTGATTACCGGAAAACGGTGTCAAATTGTTCCGAGACAATGGTTTTCGATTCCATATCGGTTTTGATAGAATAAGATGGTCAACGGGGTCATTTTAAGTTTAGTTGCGCACTAACATAGAAGGCTCCCTTCCACTCGACCGGGTAATTTTTTTGGAAATGTCGCTCGATCGTATTATCCCCCAGTATTTATTTCCCCAGACTTGGACTACCGATTTTCCGACTGCCCGATTCCGCTATTTTTGGGATTTGTTCCTTCAGGGTCTATCGCAATATATAAATTTTGTGAAAGTATCTTTTAGTATATACAATTTTCTATTGTTTGTCTTTCTGTACTGTTTTGAGCCTCTATCAACGGCTGATCTTTAAATCCCTACTCAACATTGGTCTTCCCCTTTATTCCAGGGAGCCGCCTGCCCATGGCTTATTGCTACTGGTTATCGCTTTAGGCCAAGACTAAACACAACAGATACGTTACTACCCTCGTTTCTTCACAAAATTTTAATACAGATACTTCGTTCTGGCGCTGAAAACTACTATGTTTAAAACGCTAGCTATTTTTTACAGTTGCTCACAAGATCAGGTGAGCCTTGCTTCAAACAAACCCGATATCACTCACGATCTCCTGTTCCAGCGCCAGATTGTTACACAGCTGTCTCTCTCTAGTTTGCTATAAATGCCAACGTTTTTGAGTTTTGGTTATGGCAAGACAGATCCACGGGTCGGGGGATTCTGGATTCAGAAGAAGTAAAAACACACCCAACTTTTCTGCGAAGGGGATAAGTTTCAAAAACTATCAAGCCGCCTTCTGCAGTTTAGATCCTCTGAGAATTTAACGCTTACCTCCTACCGACGGTTTAGTCCGCACTCCAAAATTACTACTATAATTATTTCGCTTTTAGTTGTTACATAGAGACCCCGAATATTTGAACTGTCTCGCCTTTGCACTTTGCCCACAGGTGGGTCGCGCATTGGTACCTGAATAGCTGTGTGCCTGCCGTTAAACGTTTGGCGGAACGGACTAGAATAAATGAAATACTGTTACCTAAAAACCCCGAAGTCTGCAGGTCAATCCACTGTAATTAATTGGCTAACGTAACCGTCTCTTTTATTGTAAACAGCGGTGCGATTCAATATTCTTGCAAACGCAAGATGATGCCCATAAACTATAATGGAAACTGTAAAAAATATTTCAATATTGATGTTGAAAACCGCAGTTAGAGGTTGCTGTTGGTCTTTATTTTTTGCGAGTAATTAAAAGTGCCACGTGCCATTAAAATAGTAAATTAAAGAACGTAAAGGGTAGCCGCTAAATTATATTTGATTTTATTTAGCTTCTTGTAAATTAAGAGTGGACCGCAGTGGTCCGTACAGCAGATCCACGTCGGTCCGGTTGCGTGAATATTAAAGATATGCACGCGAATTGGATTTTGCTTTGATTTGATTACTAAACTTGTGCCTATTATACGGACATGGCAGTGTCCCTATCATATGTTTTATGTAACAGGGCCGTCCCGGCCCTGTCACGAGCGTTTCATGGCTTTCGCACCCAAATCGCGCCTAAACGCGTTGGCACGAGAACCGTCTTGTATAAAATGTCGTATGGTCTCTGTGTACTTTGTATAAAACGTTATACCATATCAGTGAACAGTTATATAAAATGTTATACTTTATCAGTGAAGTTTGTATAAAATGTTACACTTTATCATTGACGTCTGTATAAAATGTTACACTTTGTCAGTGTAGTCTGTACAAAATGTTATACTTTATCAGTAAAGTCTGTATAAAATGTTATTCTTTGTCAGTGAAGTCTGTATAAAATGTTATACTTTATCAGTGAAATTTGTATAAAATGTTATACTTTACCAGTGAAGTTTGTATAAAATTTATACCTTACCTTGTATTTTATCAGTGAAGTTGTATGAAATTCTATACCTTACCAGCGAAGTTTGCATGAAACGTTATACCATATCATTTGTTATGTAAAATGTCGTACTATATTCATGAACCGTTTCGTATAATATGTCGCACCCCTTGTTGTAACTGCCGAATTTGATCACCAGGACGAGTGTTGTGTGAGGCGCGCTGGACCAAATAAGGAAACTAGGTTGATTAAGCTGATTTAGGAGACTGGACACTACGCTCCCCACCGACAGAAAAATAGGCATCACGCAGAAACCCCAACCAGTCGCCGCTTTGCGTTAAAACTTTGACGGTGATGACCGTCCGGGAATAGGAGGCCCCTGGCTGCACGTTCAAGCAAGCAAGTTTGTTAAGACTGAAATCAAAAATATAAAGTTTACTTGGTCTTAGCGATATAGCGAGTAATGGTCACGGAAAACAACAAGTCGCAACAAGCGGAAATCATACGCTTGGTAGCCATCGCGACTATAAGGGACGACGGATGTCGGGTTAATTTGGAGGCCCGTCACCGTCTACTGTACCATGATCCGGAAAATAAACGGAGCAGGCTGGTAGAACACTCTGGGGAATTGTGGTTGGACAGCCAAAGTCGTCCCGGACAACGCCGCAACTTCGCCTGTTACGTGTAGAGACAATCGCTACTTACACTAAGTTGGATTGTCAACGCGGAATCCAGGCCGTTACTTTCCATATATTTATGACCGACGATATATATTTATCAACACATATGAGTGCGTGTGTATGCCCCTGGACGACTATTTCAGGCAAAATCACCTCGGTTCTTTAGCTCCGTAGTAGTATGCGACTAACGCAAGCCCCCACTTTCCGACATCCTCGTTGTCCTACCTCGCTTTTCGAACCGGTGCATGCGACCCCTCGTTTTGTTCATAGCCACTAGTTGAGTCCAACGATGTGCGTTGGACTTCCGTCCGAGCCCCTGCTGGCTCGCGGTAGTCACTCGAAGATGCCTGGAGAGCTGTTGACAACCGCTAATGGGCACCGATAAATCGAGATTTTTCCCTCAACTCCAAAATGGGCGAACCGCCCCTCAGTGGATTCGTCTCGAGGAGACATCTCCAAAAATACCCGGCGGGTCTCGGTCCGCCGGCCCGTTAACCCAGGACAGCCGACGCAAGCGCCCCTACCGTAGCCGCTACTCTCTCTAATAGTTGTGATTTAGTACCATTTTTCCCCATGCCGTGTCGGTGGCGGTATCACCCCTCGTTCAAATCGCAGTTGGACGACGAGTCCAACGATACCCGGCGGGCGTCGCTCCGCCCAACCGTTAACTCAAGAGAACCCGCTAAAACTCCCCATACTAATGTACATCGGAACCCATAAGTGGGTCCTGATCCGCTACTACGTTCTTCCCCCTCGTGTTTGGTATCGATCGGTCCCATTCTTCGTCCTGGGACCGAATCTCGCCCCAGCCCCTCGAAATTTCCCCGGGATTCTCCTTGTCCCGCTTCCCTCCCCACACCCTCTCCGTGTCCTCGCTGTCCTTTCGTTTTTGTCCTCGTTCTCTCTCTAACCGACGTTTCTGGTCGGTTTTGTTCTTTGTCGCTTTGTTGTTGTTTTAGGTGTGTTATGCGTGTGTATTTATCCTGAGCGACCTTTCTGTCGCTCAGGACGCCAACATGTCTAATGTGTAGTGTATGTGTTTGTGCATGTGTATGTGTGTAGATGCAAGGATATGCATATATATGTATATATATATGTACATATGTATGCAACCTATATATAAGGACACTGAAAAACGGACGGATGAGGACACCACGTATTAAAAGACGTTAAATTTTAGAGTTTTACAGACGGACAAAGTATGCACGGATAGGACGAACGGGGGGCGACTTTAGGGCCCTCCCGCAGACTCTGTTTGCCCTGGAACAGAGCGCCTGACCAGTTAGGGCTGCGCTAGGGTTTGCCCCGTCTCTGGCCCCGAGACGGATAATTTCCCGTCGTCGGTTCCCCCGGCAAGACTTTGAACATAGGCACTCGCGAGCAAATTCCAAACAAGCTCGGTTCTTCTCCGCTGTTTTTGGATGTCCTCGTGTACGAGGGTCATCTGCTAAGTCGAATTTAGCTTAATTAAGATGGCAGCAAGTCGAAAACCACAAAGGGCGAGTTGATGTTTGCCGACTCGGGATGGGCTGGGAAGAGCAAATAGTCAAGATATGAGCAGATTGTCACGCTAATTGGGGTTGAAGAAGGAAATTGCGTGACCCGAAAGTATTTGCAATAGCTTAAATTAAGCTGGGAGCGGAAACAGTTCAAATGTTGTGAGTTTAGGATCAATTTCGCTGGACATCCGGCGAGAAGGACGGGAAATTGGGACTTCAAAATTTACTTTTCTTGAGAAAATTGGGACAAAACTCACAGATGGTCAACTTCCGAGTACTCGGAAGATTCAAACTTGATGTCGGCAAATTTAATTGAAGCCGACTCTCTTTAAGGACATCGACGGTTTACGGCAGCCTTCGAGATTCGATTTTCCAGAAGTGTCCCCAATTGGACACTGGACAGAAAACCCAAAAGAGTGGGCGTCAAGAAATCGCCAAAAATTGGACGGCGACAAAATCGCCATCCTTAACTACAGGCGAAAATTTCGAGGTTACGACCAACGCGTCGAATCTCCGAATCAGTTGGACTTCGACAGCGCGGAGTTCGGTCGACTTTACTGACCGGCTCTGACGCACTATTTCGAGTGTTTGGTTTTCATGCGGCTCTGTTTTTCTTACTTCGCTTTTCGCTTTTGATCGACTCGATGGACCGATGCTTTTCCGCGTAGGTGTATACCTCGCGAAGGGGGTTCAGCTGGTGCTGCCCCAGGGGTCAACGTTCGTAAGTACGCGAAGGTTTAGTGGATGCAGACGTTTAGTTTCCCTGCCGAATGAAGAGTAACAGGCCATTCGCTTAAGTATCTCATGAACGTAGCATGTTTCTCGCCCCTAAGTAGAATCAATCGCGTTCAGGTTTCGCCCACCCCGTCCCCTCAGAAAAGCTACGCACAATCTTAACTGGAATCAACCCCCGGAATCGAGTTCCGACGTAGGAGGCGTTAGGCGATTTAGGTACATTCATGCAGAGCACTGTGAGGACTGTTTAACTAATTCGAAGTCTTGCTGATTCCCCGTGGTCTTAGGTAAGGCACAACAAAACGGACGTTTCTCGTCCAGGTTTTACATGACTTGCCTCTTTTGAGTTAGGATCAACGAATTTTCCTGAGCCGACCACGGTAAAACTGCTTGAACGTGCATGCCACAGAAAATAGGGACTTATTCAATGGTTTTGCTATTATGGTTTAAAACTTATAGCTTAGTTAATCGTTCAATGTTCATGCCGTGTTTGAGCTTGGACAGAATCGCAGATTAGGAATGGAGGATTAGCCTCCGTCGGGTTTTAGGAAACCCTTAAAATTTCGTTTTGTTCTTTCGAGCTAGGAAAATTTGGGAACGCAAAAGACGGATCAAATTCTAGGTATTATCACTTGAGTTTAAGGTGTTTGCTGCTTAAGGATCGTCTCGGTTTAATAGTTTGACACCGATCCTAGGGCGTTTTAACAAATCTAATTAATATCTCACCTAGATACGAATTTCATTGTGACGACTGACCGGATTAACTTTAGATGTCCCCCTAGATCCCCGGCTTATTCTAAAACGAGCTGGAGGAGCAAGCCCCCCAGCTGAACAAATTTTAGCCGACCTCGACCTGGGACGATGACGCTTCGTTCTGTGGTGATACACCAGTTTCGGACCCTAAATAACTACCAGGCGAAAACAACTAAGTTTACCGGTGTTCACCATCGCACTACGTAATGGTCTTCTCTCGAGACCATTGTCTAAAAGAAATAGAACTAAAAGCTTGCCCCTGCGCCAGCACTAGACAGCACCATGGCAGGAGAAACACACCGTGTCCCTGCCTTCAAACAAAATTTTAGGACTTCCTGAAAATAAAGAAAACTTACCTCCTCGCCCAGGCCATTTCGGCCCCAAACCGGGCGAGTGCAAAACCCCTTTTTATTTTTGGAGCGAGTTGATCGCTGAGTTTAGCTTTTCTTTGATTTTAGCTCGGTTTTTCCGTTAGGCTATGTACTATGTATGCCCAGTTTCACTTTTTCTACAGTTTCAGTGTCAGCCAGTTATATTTTCCCGTTTCATGAGTTGATCCTGCACGGAGAATTTAAATCCGCTGCAGTTTCATTAGTCTTAACCATTCAGCCATAGGAACACAACAACATTGACAACGAAGTCAATGATAACTCAACTGCACAACAGGGCAGTTGAGACACTGCATACAGCAGTGTATTCGGACGACAAGATCGTCGTTAGAGAGAGACAAACGACCAAGGAGAAAACAAAAGACGCAAACGCGTCCGGGGCCAATAGCCCCTGTCCCGACTACCCCAAAACGGCTCCAAGGTAGGAAATAAGGTCGATTTGACCTTCAGCTAGGTGAGTCCCGCCTGAAAAACTTGCTCCCCACCAAAAAACCCCGGCAAAGGATCATATAGAAAGCAAACCAGTGGGCAACGATGTCGCAGGTTGTCTACAAGGACGCAACATGCCCCTTAGTATCGCGACCGTGTTCCGTCGGTCTAAATCTCCGGAACTATTGCATCTTTTCCTCCTCTTTGCTTCCTCAGCTCGCCGTTCGGTCAGTCGTATCTTTAGGTAGGAAATGTCGTCAACTACTATAGGATGAAGTTATGTATAGACACTACCGCAAGTGTATATTAAGGATAAGCGGTTAGACGCCTCTCGTTATACTCGGTAGTCGGCATTGTTTCAATCAGCGCCCCAACCATGCTGTGGAGCTCGTGTAGTTAGTCGCTGCCACCGCGTTTCCCTTTGCCCCAACCACGCTTTGTCGCTGTGCGTAAGCATCCGTCGCCCAGAGCGACCTGCATTAAGGAGCGATTTCTGAAGCACTTTAGGGCCTATGCTTGGTGCACTGCATAGCTGATTAGTTCGCTAACATTGAGTCGAAGCAGGGATAACCGCCCCTAGTTCGCAACTTGGCGAATATCTGTACGCTCCTCCCCTGTTCTCTTTTTAACGTCCCGTGCCGCCATATTGTGTTGAACCGCAGCGACCATAGCAAGATACTACTAGGCTTCCCCGACACATTTTACTCGTCCCGCTCCGTTTTGTTTAGGAACACTCGTTCCCTCGATAACATTTAATTTATGTAAATAAACTTTGTATCTTGAAACGCCGAGTATCGCCTTACTTCTTACCGAGACGATAGGGAGTTTTCTTTTCTGGTTTGTCCGCATGGACGAGCAGGCACTGCTCGCCACGGCTTGTGGGCGAGAATGTCACAAGCACTGGCGCGCATGGCTTTCTGACCTATCTATTTACGTTTTTACCGGATTTAGGAAATAAAATAACTGGAAAACGGTACCAAAATTTAACCCGTTGATGTGTTTATTTGTTCGGATAATGCAACAAACATCAGAAATTTACGACATTTTTGAAAAGTAAGGGACAACTGTTCTCACTAGTGGCGAGGCATTGCTCCTGTCTCTGGACGATACAAATGATTGTACAATTACGGACCCATGGAAAGATTGGTTTTTTGAAGTTTTGACACAGATTTTTGGTGTTACCAATTACAGCTTTGGTACGCTCGTCTCTATTTTGTTCAAGTTTCCGCTGTGCATGTGTCGATGTTGCGCTCACTCGTTTGTTTCATTGTTTCCAGGTTGCCCGTGCCTGTGAATGACGGTGGCAAGAGGTCGATCTGCAATTTTTGTACGGCACTCTCGTTCTCAAATACCAGTTTTTAACCAATGGGATCAGGCTTTCCTCCACGGTCTGTTTACATGCGGTTATCCGATCTTCCTCTCGTTTTCTCGACTTATTTGGTTAAACAATGCCGTTCTAGACTCACAAAATCTGTTCAGTTATACTAGTCAACTTTTATCGTTGACTGCACTATCGGACAAATTAAGAAATATAACGGGGACATGCTGACACACGCGCGGAGACCAAATTCGGCGCAGACACAACTCTAGTGGACACTGACGGAATATCAGCAGACGTCACTGGGGCAACCGACAACGGCGTCGCAACAGAAATCGGTTCAGCCCTAACAGGATCTATCACTGGATAAGTGGGCGTAATCTTACACGTGTTTTCGGCCTGGTATCCACTTCTACGAGGGTAGCATACACATACACAGAATCTTCTATCCTCGCGTCAGATAACGACGAAGACATGGGAGTCATTCCTATCAAATCCCGTAGCTGATCTAAGTTGTCCGTATTTCACTCACTTGATCATTTAAGTCATTAGTTTGATGGGTTATCAAGCTTTGAAGCCTACGCTCGCGCTCATCGGTATCACATACGGCATCACGAACCAAATTTGTAATTTCATCATATTTATATATCATGCCTACCTCTTCCCGAAGCAGTGTTGGTTCCAACGGGGTCAACGGAGCTTCGACCCGCAAAGTAGTTGGATCATCCGTAGCCGTCGGTAACGGCGTACTAATGTTATCAATTCCAATCGCCCACTGGGCAGTATCATCGGACGGCAGATATGCGGCCGTATCATCCATACTAGGCAACTTTACTCAAAATTTACAAAATCACTATTTCGTGCTGAGAACGCACGCCATAAAAACGCTATAAGCAACAAAATTACACCACCGCTAGCCATTAATCGATCCAGCAATCGTAACCAACAGGATCTTCAATTTTCACAGCGTCGATTCTGGCCTCATTGTGGCCACCATGTCGGAGCTCGAGGTCTTTGCTTTCTTTGCTTGGCCGTTCTGTTCGTGCTTACGCGACGCTGCGACCCCCAGGGCTCTCTATAACACACAATGTCTATACTGGAGTGTTTTATTTAAGCCACCAAATACTTAGTCCTTCCAGCCACTGGGCTGCGTGAGTCCGTGGTCTGGCGTACCAGTAAAGCCGTAATGTTCCCAGGTCAGCGTTTCCAACCAAGGGGTAACTTAGTGGGTTACACTAATCATGTCGGCTTGGATCAAGTGCTACTATATTATTACGCTCTTGAAGTCGATCAATATCCGTGCGCTTTATACAGTTTATTTATACTAATACAATGCTGGAGCCCAACAGCAGGATTTAAACACTGAAACAAATCGTGAACGATCGCGCTTGATCGCGACAATCTCCACGCATTTGATTCTCCAGCAGGTAATCAACTTCAGCTCTTGGTTTGTGCTGGCGCTTCCTGTATGCTTTACCAGTCTTATGGCAGAACTGTTGCTGAACCGAATGTAGCAACGCAACAACCTAATAACCCTGCTCTACTTCACGCTTTCCATATACCCACAACAGCCAGTTAAGAATAACTGTTTATTCGCTACTTCAGCGCAAAACCGCTTCGTAACAATATATATTATATAAATTATTATAATATTATTATTATTATATTATATAACAATGCAATCCTTAAGCAGCTTGCTACAGTGCACGGATACGATTACGGTATCTCACGCTACGATACTCCGTGATCTCTCACCAAAACACCAATTTATAATCCCACCAGTGAATAACCACGCTCCATGTCAATTAAAACAACAGAGAAAATAAGCGCGAAAAATATAACTGCACTTCATGCCTCTTGGCGAACCGAATATTGCAGACCAACCAACACTGAATGACCCGTTCACTAAAAACTAGCTAACTCAGTAATACTTCACTACAGAAAAACTAAAACGAAACTCTATAGCAACGCACTAGAATGCTATTCCTCTTCACTAATTCACACCACCACACTCGCTAACTCACCAATTCCATAATAAAAAATATGACACCTCACTGATAAACAAGTCACGTGACAGTTATCAGAAAGTCCCTTCTAGAACTTTCTATAAAAAATAAATTTATTTAATTATAATAATAACAATAGTAAATTTATAATAATTGGAGTTGGGAAGGGGCAGTAGTATGGGAGATGGAGTGGGAATTGTAGGGTGAAATTTTAGTATGTTGAAGGGGTGGGATAGGGGTAATTGTATTGGGGATTTGGTAAAGGTGGGTTAAGTGTTAGGGGAATGGTAGATGTTTGAAAAATGTTAAAATAAGAGGAATATTAGAAATTTTGGGAAATAGAAATTTAAAGGAAGTAAAAAGGAGAAGAAAGGGGTAGAATGTGGGCGGGGATAAGGGGTAAAGGATAAAAAGTTGGGGTGGGTTGGTAAGGTTTTGGTGAACTAGGAGATATTTGAAAAAATGGGGAAAAGTGATAATTTAGAAAAAGGAAATTTTATAGAAAAGTAGAAAAAGGGAAGGGTGTAGGTCAATGTGTGTCAATGTTTTGCGCCGCTTGCGTGAACGCCGTTTAGGTGGCGTCCGATCACCCTCGCTGTAATAGCCCTCGGACGCATGCGTTTGATACCCGCTATAAGTGGCCTCTTTGGAAGTGGAAGCCATGCTAGAATTAGAAAAATGTTACAAGAATTACAAGATTAATTTACTACCAAAACAGTTCCATGAACACAACGATACATAAACTCCTTCCAATAACTATTAACAACACAAGGCGAATTATCCCGACTCTGTCACAGGGACGAATAAATAATCGTGCTGGTTACGTGCAACAAGCAAACAAACTTAACAAATAACCTTTCTATCCTTCACATTAGCACTCTTGGGCTCAGCCCTTATATTTGTGTGAGCACTTATACCCTTCATGATGTCCAGCACCATATACTGTAACCAAATAGGTAGCCATACAATTAACAAATGATTTTTGATTAACTTTAACAAAATATGTGTGACCTAACTTCGACAATGACCCGCCTCGTCATGGCCACCATGTAAGATTATCGGCCTTCTCCGCGGCACGTTTCTTACCAAAACGGCAGCCAACATCCTCAATGGTGGCCAAGGGAGAGGGGTGGAAACATAGAGTGAATTCGATATTGCCCAAAATAGAAGTAGAATCAAGGATGAGGGGGAAGAAGCCACCAAAGGGGATGGACCGGTCTACCAGCGGTCGGAGATACCCTTTACCACTAGATAGAGATTGCGCGAGTTCCGAGTGGGGTAGACATGTCACTGTCCCGGGCAGGGATCTCGAGATTAGGTCAGTGTCATGTGATTGGTTGTAAACTAAATTGAGTTGGCCGTGTGAACGTATACAAACTAATGAAACACCATTGAACCTAGGAGAGATTTAACCTATTGCTGATTACCTATTTACGTTTTACAAATTAAGCAAGCTTAAATCATTGGTTGAATTGAAAAGTAAGTTTGTGTGGAACTGAAATTGGGAATTTAGTTATGGCCTGATTTTGTGCGCTCGGCACCCTTTAGCCATAACATCTTCCGAATTTATCTAATGCTAAATTAAATTTTGGTTAGCATGATCGCGTATCCGTGCTAATATTGACTGTACCCTGGCGAGTTCGAGGAACGAGCCGTGGGTAATGAATTTTGATACTGGGAAAGTTTTAAGGCAAAACTAATGAAAAATTTGAAGCAAAACGTAGATACTCTGGTTGGCATTGGCGAATTCGATTACTCGTGCCTTTAGCCAACTGTACCGCGGCGAATTCATATAACGAACCGTGGTATCGCGTTGACTTGAAAATAATTTTAGGAAATTTAGAGATTTCTACATACGATTTTAAATGGTGGTACCGCGCCCGCGTAGGTTAGTACGCAACTTAGCTTAAAGTCCACCAGAACGTGCCCTTGGGTGCGAGTTCTGGAGTTAATTTTCAAAAATTTCATGCAAAATGTCGCTACGATGGAGAGTTCGTGTAACGGTCCCATAAAACGTAGCAAATAAAATTTGAATATGCTTTAGCATAACTTCTGGAAAAACAAGGGTGAAGAATTTGAACTACGAAATTTTATCCCGGGTGGTCAAACGAGAGTAGGGTTGAACTATATTAGTTATGAAGGCATCCAAGCTCTGTATCAGCTCGACAAGCGGCCTGAGTTGAGACACAGACTGGAGCTATGAGAAACTTCCCATAAGACTTTTAGCTTGCTTCAGTAAATGTTGGAACTTCCTTTCACATGAATAGCCAATCCATAAATAAAACAAGCACCTGTGCTTTACCTTGAGAGATCGTAATACTAATGTAGAGAAATTGCACCAGAGCGCTAAAGCTATAAATATACACAGGTGGTCTGAAAATAAATAAAGATTAACACGCTAAGGTAACGCATCTAGCGTCCCATTAAAACAAGAGCCTTCATTAGCCATTTATCCAATATTACCAGTCAAATTCCAAATAGGCAAGTGTTAGCAAGGCACCGTGGCTCTGCCACCTGGGGTATTTTACATGAGCTAACGCATATGCTAGTGACCAAGCACCATTTAGTCATTCATAAGTAACCTCCAATAGACTAAAAATAAATCCAAGAAAAATAAAATCATCAGCTCACGATGGATTGATAACACGCACAGCCACATCGTAAGAATTTTATTACCCGAAGTTAGCTTGAAAGTTTGACGATGATATAGTCACACTGTTAGCGAATAACAAGAGATTATATATAAAAAACTTAACAACGCCCTAGCATTATGCACTAGGTAAGGCAACAATAAAAAGTTTCACAAATATTGGGGCGCAATAATAAACGATAGATCCGAACCGTGTAACAAACATTTCTGTAACAATCTTTATAGGTTTTAATTTTTAGGACAATTAAGTGCGATCATGCATTGTAGCATACATGTACCTTAAGTCGTAACTTTACCTGGAAAAATTCGTAGGGTTCGTAGGCCTGGAAAATCTATAGGATTTTATGTGTTAGTGTTAATGTTAAAGGACAAGTGACACAGGATTTTCCCTAAATAGAACGTGGGTGTTAGCCCATAACTGCCAACCCCCTAAGCGTATAATTTCCCCGACCTGTGCATTGGACAACCCCTAGGCGTGGCTTGCGCGAAGACGTAGTTCCGGTAACTATGTCCCACACTAGGGAATGCTAGCAATGTCACAGCCTTCGACGATAGAGCAGCCCATGGTGTGGCAGCCTGGTGACCAACGGGTGGCAAAAACGTGCCGGAAAGGTAGAAAGACCAATCCCACCCAGAGGTTCCCGTTTAGGGGAGGGGCTGCTCTTTTTCTGGTCTGCCATAACCCGGCTAGGTCTTACTTTGCCTAGCGCACCCGCCACCTCGGCAGGGTCCAGAAATGCAGGTAACCTCCTGCAAAGTCACTTTATTTTTATGTATATACGTACGTATGCCTGTGTGAGACATATATAGCTAGGTATCCTAAAACATGTACGTGTGGGTCTCCAGGTCCCGAAGTAGCGGCTTTTAGAAACCAGACGTAAAATACTAGAGAATAGTAAAGTATAAATGCCCTTTGTGTGTACCTTACTGTAACAGGTTTCTGATAATCCCACACACAACCAATAACAGCTAGTATATACCAATAAGCAATTCCAGATCACTGATAATAAATTCATACTAAAGAGAACCAGTATAGTAAAACAAAGAAAGAAAGGAAAAAACTAGAAAAATCGTATGTTTCGCAGAACAACAACAACACATAATAATAATACTCCGTTACATCGTCGAATAATCGTAATGTCGAATTCGCAAAAACCAACCAAGTAGCCACCCTTACACAGTAGACATAAATTAGCTAAGTAAATTTATTCAGTCAAAGTTATTTTTTTATTATATTATATATATTTTTCAGTGAATTTTGGGGAGTTTTTAGTTCAGAAAAAGAGTACTTTAGGGGTATCCCACAAGGATTAGGTAGATTTCCAGATGGGAATAGATGGTTGGAACCCCAGTTTATACTATAAGAGGTTTGAGAAGTTAAATTGGAAACTAAAATAGTAAATATCGAAGTATTTGAATTAGGGAAAGATAAGGGAAATTAGGAGAGTCCAAAGGGAAGTAGAAAAGGAATAATAGTGAGATTAGGGTGTTCGCAGCCCAGGGAAAAGATGAAATATAGTCCGGCAGTATTATTTTAAAAGAAGAGTTGCACCCAAGTGGGGAAAATCTTAGTATATTTGTAAATTTGATAGAAAAGTAAAAATATTGATTTTTAGATAAAATAAAGTGTTACCTTAGGGTATAGGGGTAGTGTATCTCAAGACAAGAGTAAGTGAGAGGTTCACCCGAGAGAGGATAGGTGTTACCCTACCGGGGACGAAATATGATACACCCCACCGGAAGGAATTAATAATAAATCAGAGAAAAATGTGTTATTTAAACAAAATTAAAGGAATTTATAAATTTGTAAATTCCGTCCCATGTTTAGGAAGTGATAATCCCTGAAATAGGAGCAAATGGGGTGGTTACCCGAGGTGTGGCCGCGGGTATAAGGTTCACTTCCCTATGGAGAATAATCATTTCCCTGGGGAAGGAAAGTGTAAATTGTAGATAAATCTGCCCAGAGGTAGAGACATGGAAATTTGTGGAATTGTCCATTTCAGTTTGTATATTAAGATTGGGGAGTAAAAGGACCAAAATAAGGAAAATAGAGATCTTCCTGCCCAAGGATGGGTAGAAATGTCTTGAGGGAAGGGGATATAGGAGTCGCCCCTCGGGAGAATCAATGTCTCCCCGGGGCAGGATAAGTGAGTTATTATAATGTTAGGGGTAAAGTCCATACTATTAGAATATAGTTTCTTGGAGGGCGGAAATACAAGGTTGAACCTGCCCAAAAGTTGACAATACGCAGTGTATTTAACGTTCGTTAGCCAGTCGGGGGCGACTTGTGTAATATAACCCACAAGTATTAGCGTAAATCTAAGGTCTTGGTTGTGGTAACCAATTAGCCCTGCAGTCGGCTAGCCAGTCGGGAGTCGGTTGGTTGCATCAATTCACAGGAGCAGTATTACATTACCAGCTGACCTAAAGCTAAACATCGATCGCTCAAAACATAACTCGCTAAACAAGGAACGTAGCATAAATCTAAGGATCGGGTTATGGTACTCATATACTCGTATGGTTAAAAGCTAGACGGGGGGGGGGTAGTCGTACCAAGCTCACAAGAGGATAATGAAACAGTACGTAACCTAAAGGATATAAGTATCAGAAATCGGGAGTATCGAGTAACTAGTGATCAAGTGGCTGATTGATAGTAAAAGCTAAAGTAAAAGCGGAGCAAAAGTTACCGGTGGACTCTTAATCGCTTATACGGGTATTAAAGAACATGCCGCGAATCCAAACTACAGGTGCTAAACATTGTGTGCCTTGAAATTTTATATTTTGTAATAAATTATTCTTGGTAGGGGTTTGTTGCCTATTGTGTAAATCCGGAGTGACTAGACCAGCACCGCGCCACTACGCAAAATATAGGGCACGAGCCAGGAATTTTGAAAGGGGGGTTGAGGCCCACAGTGGGTACCAAAGAGGGGGTCGGGGGGGGGTCGCGCTCAGAAATGTGAAAGCGGGGTCCAGAATTGGTATATTATGTACGCCATAAACAAGTAAAAAATGCAAATGTTGCCAAAATAGCTAATTTTAATACAAAAATGTGAAGTTTGATCGAAAATACGGTTGAAAATAATTGTTTTCTAGTGCGAGAGAGGATAGTTTTAGGACAATTTCCGACATGATTTTCAACCGGAATCATTAAAAAAATTTTGTTTGAGGTTGAACCAAAAGGGGGTTGCGACCACACAACTCCCCCGGCTACGCCCTTGGGCACGAGCACCGACGGTAAAAGTAGAAGTGCAGGCCAACGTACTTCCTCACCTGCATACTACTGGCCACACCTCGGACCACGTAATCTTTCGATGACGAATCCCGTCCCATTTTAACACCGATAGCCGTCATAATAAAAATCCCATCCAAACCCCTACTCTTGTGAAAACAGCATAATATAACAAATTGGTGTCGGGTGTCTACTATGCTACAATGGGGATTTCAGGTCCCAGCCAGCTTTCTGAGACTGGCGAGTGCAGTGTGTTGTTCTCGATTCCAGTTCGGTTGTATTTATACCTCAAGCGCAAAAGAACTACGCGGTATCAATCGGATTATTTGTGTCAACTTTTATTAATATGCGTAGAGAAATACACTAGCTTCAGTTTGCTTTATTATAATTTGGAAATGATCACATAGGTAGTAGTTTCATGGTAGCTTAGCTGAGTTGTTACGAGTATATTTTGGTGGGCGTAGAGTGATTCCTTGGAGGTTTACGAATCAATTTATGGTGTCTATGCCGAATTAATTTTACCCAAACTGCGAACGCAAGGAATTACGTTAGATCTAGTCGTGTGTAGGACGTAATTCTGGGTCATGGATTTCTGATTTTTGTTTAAAAAATTATTTCTTGGCTCTAGAAACTCACAATTAGGTATTCTAATTTTAGTTAGCGATAACCTTAGTAATAAAATATTTCCAAGTAAAAACTTTAGGCCTAAATATTTATTAGTACTGTTGATAATGTATTAGCTATTATTAGTAATAGTTCAAGAAATCCGCCTAGTGTCGAGTGAATTGGCCCATAGAGTTAGTATTTGGGGGTTAAGTTGCCTGAGTATAACCCGCGGTGAGTAAGAGGTGGAGAATGAGATACCCAATCAAGCTACAATAGGTGGCATTGCAGGAACAGCCGCCGTCACAGGCGCTGACACCGGGGCAGACGCCACAGCGTGAGTACACGAACAATGTGTACACCCAGCCGAAGTAGTACTAGTTGGTACCGTCTTAACACTAGCCGAAACTACAGTTACCGAAGCTGGAACCGTTATGATCGGAGCTGACACATGTACACTCGTAGATACAACTACCGGTGCCGACGAAATCCTATTAGAAACACATGTAGCGTCATTCGAGTTAGACACTGCAGGCAATGGTACCGACATTTGTGATGGCGCAGCTCTACTTATGTCTAACGACGGCCCTGTAGGCTCGACATCATACCTTGCTTTTGGTCTAGTTTGTGCTTCTACCACAGTAGCATCCATATAAACCGAATCGTCTATTCCGGCATCAGAAGTCGGGGTCGCTACCGGATCCATACTTATTAGATCTCGTAACTGCTTAAGATTGCCCCGCCTCTCACTCATTTGCTGGTGTATATTATCATTCTGTCGCCTTATTTGTTCTTGTACGTCACTATTTTGTCGTTCTATTTGCTCATGTAGATCATTGGTTTGACGTCTCATTTGTTCGTGCAAATCATTATTTTGTCGCACCACAAGATTTTGGAACTTGCGTTCGCGCTCCATTGTATCTACCATGATTTTATCATATTGACGACTAGAGCCACGAACTAAGTCAGTTATCTCATCGTACTTACGACTGGTGTCAACTAAGCTTACCTCTAAATCTAATCGACGCAATGTTGCTTCTAACGTAGTGCCACTCGTAGAAGTAGTACCGCCGTCCGTAGCTGTCGCTACTGGCGTACTCGTGCTATCTATTCCTAGCGTCCACTGCGTGGTATCGTCACCTGGCATTAATGCCGCTGTATCGTCCATGATATAACAATTTTTTTTCCAATAAAGACTTCGCCGGTCACAGCTAACTACTTACCAATTCATGTTTATACGCGCAAAAATAACGCATAAATAATGAAAATGTCAATAAATATCACCACTAACCGCGAACCAATCCAATCAACGTACCAACTGGACCTTCACAGGATCGGCATTGGCATTGGCCTCGTAATGGCCACCATGTCGGAGCTCGTTATCTTTACTGGCTGTGTAGTCCCGTGCTTACGCGGCGCTCCGACCCCCAGCGCTTACTATAATACACGAAAGAGAAAATGTAGGCCACCAATTACTACCACACTGACAGCTGGGGTGCGCGAATTCGTGGTCTGGGCGTACCAGGAAAATGGTGATGAGCTGTGTTTCTTAGCGTTACCTCTTTCAGGCGACGGATCCTATCAGAGTAGCTGCTCTAATAACAAGTGTACTTTATTACGCTCGTCGGATTTGACACATACAACAACCGCATGCTGATAAATGTTTATTAACCGACTTATCGAAGTGCCGACCTCTTAAGATATCGAAACGATATGCGCGGCGACGCTTATACGCCAACACTTAACACTTTTAACGTAACGTATACCAGAAACTAATCGGTTATGATTCTCTAAGAGAGCTTCACTCCGGGCTAGACTCTACGGCACTCCGTGAACGTATATTTACCACACGTCTCTACCCCACGAGTAAGATACGTGAAGGCAGCAACAAATAATTAATCAAATTTAAAATAGTCCAAGTTTATCCGGGATGGATACTACAGTGCTAACGTAAATACCCAATTCGCAATCCGTCAACGCTATCTAATACTCGGCATATACACAGACCCTCATGGTTCATACTGAAGCATTATAGACACGACGAAACGACCTACGCAGTGCAACTCGATTAGCGATAATAACAACACGAACTGTTCCGAGAACTTAGGCGGTAATGTAGCTTTACCTACGCTAATATACCAGTGTCTCACTGTAACGTCGTCGCACTTTGAATAATTCGGTTTAGACTCCGCAAGCGACAAGCGAAGTGGTTCCTTTTAAAACGGCGTACATGAGACTATACATCGAATTCGGCAATATTAGTTTGAAATATATTACTCACATCGACCCTTCAGCTTAACCCGAGAGGACTCGCAAAACCATAAAAACAGATAAACAGATCCGTAAATAATACATCGTTAACATAAACGCATTACACATCAGTAGATCTGAAGAAAAACGGGTTGTGACTTGACCGACACCTTGTCAACACCGAAATTTTGAAACGCTACTCGCCATACGCTGTGAAATGTCATAAGGACTAATTAACAGTAGCTAACTAATTCATTCGAGAGACCAGAAAAGCAATTTAACCAAGAACTCAACATCGCATCGCGCCTCCGCTCGCAAAAATAATCAACACCATCTCCACAAAAACAACACGTAGCAATAATCTTCGGGAACGTCCCCTAACTTAGCTAAGTAATTAAACTAAAAAACTGAATGCAATTCATAACACCACATTATTCAATACATTACTAATAGAAATTAAATTCACTATACAATAATAAGTAACCATATATGCGTATGTAAGACGCCCAATCGGCGAGAATAACAATACCCTATATCATATGTATATAACACGCGCTTGCCGCGAATATAATATATATTTGATATAATTTATATAATTTAGAAAGGATTTTAAAGAAAAATTTGAAATGAGGAAAGGGGTAGAACGATGGGGTGTAGTTTGAGAAAAGTAGGGAGAGGGGATGGTGAAATGTTAATATGATGAAGGGGGTATGTAGAGGAGTTTGTATTTTAATTTTGAGGAGTGGGGGTTAAGATTTGATAAAATAGGAGATGTTTGTAAATTGTAAAAAGTTGGAGAAAAATGGGAATTTTGGAAAGTAGAAATTTATGAAAAATAGATAGGTGGGAAGGGGGTGGATTGGATATATGAATAGGGGTGATAAGAAAAAAGGGATATTAAAATTTGGGGTGGATTGGTTGAATTTTGAAGGAATGGGGAATGTTTGAAAAATAGAGAAAAAGGGAAGAAAAAGGATATTTTTGGAAAGGGTGAATTTATAGAAAATAGGAAGAAGGGCAAGGAGGGGTTTAATATATGGTTGGGGGTAGTAATGTGAAAAAGATATAAAAATTTTAGGGAGATTGGTGGAGGTTTGGGTGAGAGGGAGGGGATTGAATTTTGGTAGAAAAATAGGAAAAAGGAGAAAAAGGGATTTTGGGTAGAATTTTGGTTGGGTGTAAAAGAAAAGGGTGGGTAAGGTATATATGGTAGGAAACAGGGTGGGGAAAAAGAAAAAGTGTGTCTTTGGAGGGTTTGAAGGCATGTAATTTAGGTTGGGGAAGGGTAGGGTTATTTAGGAGAATTGTATAAATAAGTAGTATTATATATTATTATAGTTAATTTTAATTAAGTTAGGAAATTACATAGCTAGTTTATATTTTTATATAATATACATAAGTATATACATATGATTTTACGTACTCATACGCTCATATACCACACCGAGGGCGACAGGGAATACCAGGGCGGCGTGGGGGCGGCCTTTAGTGAAAAGAAAAAGAAAAATTTGGTGGTGAAAAAGGCACCAGCCCCAACACCCCCCTTAGTAAGCCCATGACGTCCCGGCATGGGTAATAATAACCTGAAAACAAGTAATAACAAATATGAATAACACGTAATAGCAAGTATCAATAACAAGTAACGGTAAATAATATGACAAGTAACATCAAATATATATAAATGAAAGCTCCAATTGTTTGGAAACCCAACGCTATTATGACAGTACACGTACACTTATTATGAGCAAACATAAGGTGACAAGAATTTGACGAAATAAAAATAAGTGAAAAATAGAAATAGAAAATTTTTGGAGTTTTATAAATTTTTTTATTGTTTTTGGATTTTATAATTATTTAAATTTTTATGAAATTTTTGTAAATTTTGTGAATGAAAAACAATATGGAATTTTCCAAAAGCACAATATAGCACAAGTTATGCCGAAAACAAGTAATACAAATCAATACGGGCTACCCTCAATTTACCAAGGTTTAACGAGTCCAGCTCGATTCGTCATAATATATTACCACAATTACTATACGTATTGTTATTGTTGAAGAATAATGTAGTCGCCGCAACAAACACCGTTTATTCTTCCATGACGAGGCGAAACATTGGTCGTTCCTACAAGTTGCTATAACAAAAAAGTATATACAAGACAAATATAAGAAAAACACAAACAAATAATGTTAACTTCACAATGTTCACTCCATATAATGTCAATACCCATAATTGTTGTTGCCATTGTTACATTCGACCATGATGAGGCAAAATTAAATTGTCCATATCGACCATGGCGAAATATACGGTGTCGCTAGCTAAGAGTTCCTGTAACCCAGGACTCACAATGCTGCATAACATAACATTATTAACCGAAATTGTTGTTGTATTATCGAAGTACCAAATGGAAGAGTTCCTGCCATCCAGGACTCTATAATAGTAATTCGCGACGTATTTAAAAATAATGTTAAACGTTCGCGATACACCAAAATGTTTAACCATGACGACACAATTAGTAAGGTTATGCTAATACTTGTTAAGGTTATAACTATTACTGTTTATTGTAGCGCCCAATTGACGAAAAATTAACGACAGTAACCATTGTTTTAGTTCCGCTGTGGTTTCGGTAAATATAATGGCCAATCATGTTCCAGGGGCATAGATAACGGTTGCCCTGGACAATCGTGACGTCGATCATACCATTTCGTAACGAATTGAAGTTCGTTCAAGAACGCAGCAGAAAATTGTTGTCGCGTTTGTCTCGAAACTTGAGCAATCAACTGTTGTAATTGTTCCCGTTGCTCGTGCGCTGGTTCTCCCTGCGTTTGTTGGTTATTTAGTTGACATTCCAATTTGTCAACTTCGTCTCGTAGACGCTGATATTCCGTGTTCGGAAAAACATAGTCTCGAACTCGGGCTACTTGACTCGAGATACCCGATCGCGTATCGGCATAACGTCGCATATCTCGTTGGACGTCGCTTTCCCATTTTCGTCGACTAAAGCCAGTAAAAAGTAGTTGTGGGAAATACTGTATCGCGATACTGCGCCTTCGCAGCATTTCATAAACGAATCCACGTATCATATTCGCTAATCGACGTATAAAGAGGTCGTATAGTTCTGGCGTAATAATAACGTCCCGCTGTTTTTGAAAAATGATATTTCGTACGCGTTCTTCCCATTTGAAGAAAATGTCAATTAAATCATGTTCGCTAACATGCCGTCCACGTTCCCCAATTTGTTTAAATTCGCGTTTTAATTCATCACGCAGATGTTGATACAACATATTCATGCGTTGTGGCATCGGCTCGTTGCACCCAGGTTGGTAAAACGTAAAATAATGGTAAATTAACCGGTTGCCAAACGGTGTAATACGACCAGTTCGTAAGTCATTGCCATTGAAATGTAGTGAAGTCATTTCCGTTCCACTTCGTCGTTCACTCGGTAGCGCTAGTTGACCGGCATCACGTTGTGTGTCGATTCTGGCTGCACAGCTGGCGGCACTGCTGCGATAGCAGTCGCTCCTTGTTCCTCCGATACCGTCGAAACCGGTTTCGTGGGCGTAACGGCTGACGCCTCCTCAAAAATTTCCACATCGCTAGCCTTTCGTTGCTTTTCAGTAGCCACCGTTAACGTTGATACGGCTGGCGTTGACGTAAAAGACGGCGCAAAAGTTGCCGCCGACGTTGACTGTTGCTCCGCATGATAAACTACTTCCTGTCGCTGTCGTGGTTCAACAAACGATGAGGCACGTTGTTTGCCTCGCTGTCGTCGCCTCGCTTCACGATCACTATCGCTAGATTCGCTAGTCACTTTTTCGTAGTCGTAGCGACGTTCTGCACGCGCTTGACGACTTGCAGTTCGTTGTGCTTTCTTCTTAGTTTGCGTTCCTCGCGTTTTGTGTTCCGGCGACTCTCTCTCCCGTAATCGCAGTTTGAGTTCGGCATTTTGACGATGTGCGTGATCCAGTTCCATTTGTCGGGCTTCCAATTGAGCTCGGTAGCTTTCGTCCATTCGACGCAAATAATGCAACGCAGTATCGACTCGCGTATTTAATTGCATTTGTTGCATTAACAGCATACCATCCAATTGTACTGCTGATGGAGGTACGGCTTGTTGCAATTGTTCACGCACTTGTGCTAACTCCGTACCGCGCAAATTTCCCAACTGCAACTCAATGTGCAATGAAGGCGAAATTTCCTGACCACTCGTTACCATTGTAGTAGGCGGTTGCTCGGCAACAGCCGCAACTTGTTCTTGTTGTTGAACGTGCTCGTAGGCGACAGTAACTAGTTGATTAGTGGGCATATCCACAACACGCGGTCGTGCTGGATTCACCACTGAAATAGGCTGTTGAAATGGCGCTCGAATAGCGTGCGACAAACGCATACGCGCCGACTGGGGAAGGCTAGGTGGGAACATGATACTAGCTCTCCCTCGTCCCCTAAATGGTCGTACTGTCATCGGCACAATCTCAGACATTGCAGGTTTAGCCTAAATTAATGAAAAAAGTCAAAAAATATAAAGCTGTGTAAAATAACAAAAAAGGTAGTGTAGTGTTGTTCGAGCTGTGTTCGAACTTGATCGAAATTCTTGCAAAAGCGTTTGATGTTCGCTCGAAGTCTCTGCTTTCGAAACCCGTGTCATGGACTATTGCTGTTTGGTATTTGTCGAACTGACGTTTCTATAGCTGAAATATTATAAGAATGCGACCATAGATTATGGTATTGGAAACAGTTGGTTTATCTGATGTTATTGTAGAAATTTACGAGATACAATAATATCATATTAGGCAGAAAATAAATGAATCCTGTTCGAAGGTTTCAAATTTAGTGCGAAAGATGTTTAACTCTGAGCTTTGTTTCACTACTTTTCCAAGTTTAAGCTTGCTTTTTTAAATTTTTTCGAAAACTGTTTTAAGTTTGTTTCAAGCTTGTTTACGAACTGCGAGATACTCTTTCAGTTCTGAAAGTCATTTCTGGTACATATTATATTATTAGGCCTAAATTGGCTAAGTTAATGCTGTTTGTTTGCCGTCGGTTGTTTAAGTTTCGCGCTTTTTTACACAATCTTAAAAATTTTAACAGTATTTTATTAAAACAATTTCTGAAACAATAACTTGTTTATTTTAAATCAGCTTAGGCTTTCACCACTTCAGTTGGGGCCGCCGTTGGTGGAGATGTTTTTCCTCATCAGATTTTTCTTGAACATTGCTTCTCTGTGCAGTCAGTGTATTTTATTCTTGGTCTTACTTTTATCGTCGTTATTCATGTAACGTGGACCTTTTCGCCTCTTTGCATGTTTGTGCTTTAATCTTATGGATTTCTATTACTTAATTATACTCCAAATCCACGTTATGGCATTTTATGTTATTTATTCTATAATTAGGCGAGATCAACGTAAAAATTTATGAAATTTATCTCAGAGTAGCAAAATTTATAACCTGTTTTATGAATTTGGCAGTTTTGCTTGACCTTCACTCTCGAAGTTGCCCGTCCAGGGTAGTTCTAAAGGGAGTGAGCCCCTTCCATCTGATAAATCCCTGCGACAACTCAGTAATGTAGTCTAGCATACTTGTTGGTACACTCTGTCAGCGGGTGGGGAGCATTAAAATTTGAAAACCCGGAAACGGATAAATTTATGGAAGCTAGTTTTTTGTCCTAACGTTTCTATGAAATTCAAAAAACATACGAGTGTTTATATTGATACACATATATCGCCAGTTAATATTATGCATTATTTTTTTATTTTCAGATTTACATGCCTACGATTTGGAACTCATCTCTAATTTATATATTAGGTGCATTTCGGGTTAATTTATATAATGCATGGTAACTGTTAAATGTCACACATAGATGATTTTCGGTTTGGAGCATGCCTAGGGGTGTTTTCAGTTTGGTTGTATGGCGGTTTTGGGGCCGGACGCCTGCCACCCCTGTAATGTACAGGCCAGATATAAAATATAATAGAGCAAAAAGACACTTCATTCACGAGAAGTCGTAGCTTCTGACTAATACACTTTCTGGAATATAGCTGTGTATGCCTGATACCGTCGTTAGGTTAGTACTTGTCATTGACTTTCTTTTTCTTGTGTTGCAGGACTGTATCCCCGAAAAAGTAATCGCGCAAAGTCATTTTAGTCGCATGAATCGTGTTCAGCTTCCGCCAGATGACGAGATTAATGAAGAAACGGAAAAAGCAGACAAGTTTTTCCTGATCTTCGGTTAGAAATTTGTATCTCATTTTTATTAATTTATGACTACAGTTTAAACAACAATGATGAGCACCGTTTGATAGAACAGTGCCTCGATTAGACGGATTTCGTGTTGTGCAATCTGTTTTATAGAGTACTTACCAGAAGTAATTATGCACCCGGTCTCTCAAGACTTTGTAAAGCGCCTGTTTGAAACTACCGATGCTAGCTCGATGTTTGCATTGTGTAATAGGATTACTCTGTTGGCGTGCGCTTTCTAGATTGGTGGCAGTTATGTTATATTAGTAGCTGATCATGTTCATGTTAAAGCAATTCTACTTTCGATCAAATTGTTTTTGGCGTCTATCAGATTTTTGTCTAGTGCTGTTATAGTACAGTCAATTTGTGTTTGTTTTCTCCGTAGTTGGTCATTTGAAGTGATCGGTATGTGGTCATTTCAAGTTGCTATACGACATTATCGCATGTGTGCTTTTAGTTATAGGCATGTGTTTGAGTTAATTAACTCCGTACTCAAATTCTGTCACCCAGACGCCTCTGCATAATCATTTGTAAATACCATTATTGTATTGTAGCACAAAAACCAGTCTCGAGCTTTGTCTAGTGCTTTTTGGATCTGGCTTTCCGTTTTTAAACATTTTGTTTTCTAGAATGTTCTTAACACTGTTAAAAACCATGTAACGTTCCGTGTTAATGACACAAATTTATAATGTGTGGAAGACGTAGTCGTGCAGAAGAACAGATCTGTTGCGCTTAATCAAAGTTGATTTCGGCTCAAACTGCTATTTGTAGGGCCTAAAATAGCTATTTTGACGACCTATGATAACTATGTCGGCAGCCAAAGTCATTGCTCCCATCAAGGGTAAGCTTTTTTACCTCTGCGTATCACCGTACAAGTTATCATAGGGTTAACGGGTTTCATAATAGAATATATAAGCATGGTCTCAAGCGTCCGAAAGATGCTTGTGTGATGCAAAAAAAATCGGAAAATATGTAAAAATCGATCTTTTTCGGAAATTGTGGCACAATGTGTGCAGAAAAAGTAAAAAACGTCCCAAAGCTATTTCACTGAAATTTAACATGTACATATTGCAAACGTATTGAATTAGATTTTTGAAAAGAGCAAAAAACGTATTGGATTAGATTTTTGAATGTTATCCTTGGCAAAAAATATTAACATCAAAAAATGAATGGTTTAGCGTTATATTGTCCAAGTGAAAATGATAATTTTGACAATCTATGATAACTATATCGTCAGGCAAAACGATGGGCCGCTCTCGAAATGGTCTTTTTCGCCTGGTTAAACCATTGTTGTGACCGGATGCAAAATTTTCACCACAAAGCACCAAAGTAGTTTCTTGGATGCAGCTTAAAATTGAAAAAGCCTAAAATCAGGCATTTCCAGCAGTTTGGGGCGCAATGTGCTTGCAAAAATTAAAAAATGCCATCAGTTCAAAAGCTATCTCCGTGAAACTTAAAATAGTTACTCATTGAAACACGGCAAACAAACGTATTGAATAAGACTTATGAATTTAGCTTCAAGAAAAAATAACACCAACGTTCAAAAGCAATTTACGCTAAAAATTCCAAAAATATGACCAAAATGTCTTCATACGCGGCATAAAATGTTCCAGCGACTCATTTAGCGTACAGACTTAAATATTTAAAAATAATCGTAACAAGTCGGTTTATAGCCTAGTTTACCTTATTTTTTGATAATACTGATATATCATCCGACCGAACTGAAAACCTGTAAAAATGTCAAGTTGACACGAACAAATTACCCCTGATCTTAGTAAATTAATGTATTTTTCAAATGACCAGCAGCCCTTGAATTAATGTGTTTTTGCTATCATAGTAGCATTTTTGTAAAACCCTACTAATTGCATAGCAACTGATAGCAAAGAGACGATCTGGAACGCGCATAGAGAAATGAGTATTAAAGATATGGAAAAATATTTTAAAACCGCCGTCAAAAACTATATGGAATAGCGTGGCACAAATTTTTAATTTGGTTTTAGGTTTTTCGCAATGCCAAAAAAACGTTTTTAAAACCGGTCCTGAGGCCAGAATGCCCAAGTATAGTCGTGATATCGAAAAAACATAAAAAATTCTTCGTTTCATGATAATGATGGTAGAACATCAGTCTTTACAAAGGTCGCACTAGAAAAATATGAAAAAGACAGAAAGATTATGAACAATATATTTTTTACAGGGTTTCATCAGATATGACAATTTTTTTGCATTTTGTGGGCAATTTTTTGGTACTAAACGAATCCTCTCGAGCAAGCTCAAATTTAACTATGGATTTTAAACAACACGGTAACCCTGGGCCAAAAACTCCCTGGTTTTAATAGATCTACAAAAATATATATTGTGGGTTCTGTTGTCAGGTAACCCACAAACTCTGTTGTAGGTAACAATGGTCTGTGGGTTCTCTTCGACTAACGACTGCTTAGAACAAATTGAAAAAAAAAACAAAATATAAAAATGATAGGCGCCGCAGCAGCAGGCAAATTATTATATTAATATAGATTATTGGACGGGTCAACATGGTCACTACTTGGTTTGAAAATTTTCACAACCAAATTATTAAAACGCAGTTCTGTGATCGAATAATTTTGACGCTTTGAATGTTCAACCGACAGGGATTTGTATGGAAGCACTGTGCAGTCCGCGAAGTTTGGAAATTGCCGAAAATATACAAATGTGTTTGGAAGCGATGGCGCGAATGCTTGAGTCGAAGTTTGCACAAGAGCAGCTAATGGCAGACAAACAAATTGCAATCGAAGTCCTAAATGTCATGCATCGGTGAGTACTAAATATATAGTATTATTGCCTGATGGTGGTTCTGTAGCACATTTTTAATAGTTATTGACTTTTAAAAAATTTGTATTTACATTTAATGTAACAAGTTTTTAATTTGTGTCTAATTGCTAATTCAGTTTCGACAATGGTGATCAATGAATAAGTTATCAAAAGCCTTATGAAATCCATTATTGTAGCTTTCTGAATGAAAAGCAGTATGTCTTATTTGTTTTCAAGAGGTTACGTCAAGCCGACAGCAAGCAGAACGGATTTGTCTCGGTTTTCTATTTTTTGGTCTGATTTATTTCCTGCCGCGCAGGTCTAAACCAGCTCTGGACATGCTCCGATAATATGTCGGCAGTATCACCATAACGCCTTCCACGAGCAAAAATGAGTTAAATAAAAATTTCACTTATTGAATGGAGAGGAGCGTAGTTGTTTTCGTTAGAGGGGGTAAAATCGGCACCGTCCGTCCGTCGAAACTGGGCCGATTTAATTTTTTTGTTTGAAAGGCTTATATCCTTCAGGTGCAAGAGATATAGTTTTTGTCAAAATTTGTTTTACAGTACTTGCCAGAAGCTCGAGGTTCGTTCGATGTTCGAAATGTGTTCGAGTTTTGTTCGATACGTGTTGGAAATTTTGGTGCACTTTTATTTAAATTTGTTCTAAAGCTATGTGAAAATTGTTCGGGTGTCGTTTGAGAATAAATTTTGTTCGATTTCTGTTCGATATTCGTTCGTTCAAATGGTGGCACTCATTTGTGGCGCGTATTATAGTTACTTAGTAATTGACTAATTAGATAAGCGTGTTAACATAGCTTTAGCATTTTCAAACCAAAATTGCTTATGTTTCAGTGAATAATTAGTGTAAAGCTATTATTTTGGTGGGTATAGTATACTGGCCTGCCAGCAGGCCTTCGAAAAGTGGAGGGGAACTTCGGGGGCCCCATGTTCATTCTCGGGGGGAAATTAAAGTGGGGAGATAAATTTTGCTTAAAAATATTAAATATTTCCATATTTTCATGCATTTTTACTACTGTAAATGTATTTTCAAGCTAAAAACGATATTTTAGCGTTATAAATAGTGCTAATTAATGTTTAAAAAACATAAATTCTCAGACATAAAAAAATTTTTGGAATTAGTTGAACATGGGGTTTCGACCGAGAGGGGGACGGTCATGCGGGAAATCTCATGAACATGTTGGGATTTCGAAAGTGGGGGTCCCACATACCCCCACCCCCCACTGTGGACAGGCCAGGTACATGTTGCCGTGCTGATTACGAATCTAATGTTTATTAGTATTCGAGGATGTTAAGACATGCTAGTTAGTTAGTTAATTAGCTAATAAATTTTCAAGGTGGCTATAAATAAAAAAATTGGCACGGTAAAATATAAAATTAGGGGCCGGGGCTACTGTTTCAGAAAAAATATTTTTGGTACCAAATTAGTAGAACAGATAAACAATCTGGAGCTTTAGCTGTAGATATAATGCTTGCTACTAGCTAGGACAGTGCAAATTCTACAACACCTTCATGAAACTGTGAATTTTAGCTCACAACGTGCAGTTTATTAAACTAATAAACTAAAATGTTGAAACGATTTGTGTTGAGTTTTTGATATTTATTTCCACAAGATTATTACGTATACGGACAAAATTCGGATATGGTTTTCTTATGCATCATTTACCTTAAGATGTACACGTGCACCTAGGGCCGGATTCTGTTACAGAGTCAAAGCCGGTTTGGGATGTTTTGGCAAATCCCATTCCGGCCCTTGCAAATTGAGTGCACAGCCTAGCTGGGCTACTACGTTTGTGCAGGCCGGGATGGGCCCTGTATCTTATTTTCATAGCCGGTATGGACAGTGTAAACCATATGAATTTCGCTGTATGGTCTGCGCCTGTAAAATTTTGGTTTTATGTGTTTACGTCGTGTTTCTTAATTTGTGCTTTCGGCAAAGAATATACCGTTGAAGGTATAGAAGAATATACCGTTGACGCAAGAATATATTGGTATATATGTGAATTAGAATATTACTTAAAGTTGTACTGTCTGAACAGATGCAGTATAATTGAGACAAACGGTGATAATACGGCGCATAGTTAACTGGCTTTCTGAAATTGCTTTGAACATGGCAGCTGAATCGGAGGACTACAGATCGAATTAGAGGTAGCCAGGGGCTTAGGAGTTCGTTTACCGAGCTGGACTGGGGGACTGAAAATGCAAAAATGCTTAGGGGTCTATGATATTATATGGGGTCTTAGGGGTCTGATATTATTGTTTGTTGTTTCTTTGTTGCTTTTAATAAGTTTACGGTGCTATGTTGCTTCTACTCAAATAGCCTTTGTAACATGGGTTTTAACAAGCGATCGAAACCAACATGTTATACCATATATGGTCATAGCGGAAGAGGGCGATTATCCCCTGAGGTTTGGTCACCCTCGAAGCGTCCCCGATCCTCCCCTGGAAGGTAGCTTCAATACTCTGAGGCTCCTCACCCTTTTTACCAGCTTATTCCCTAACAATGACTTCCCCACTCTGAACTGCCTGCTATTCTGCCTGAGGCTTTGGACCTCGCCCATGTATGCTTAATGCCATAACGCATGCGAGCTTATGCCTTCGATAAAGAAGAGCATAAAAATGTTGTGGGCGTAGTTGGACTACTCGGGTGGAGTGCCACCTAGGAATCCGGCATATTTCTTATTTTCCGAAGAGTAAATTTTAGATGTGAGCCATGATACGAATAATGTTGGTGGTGTTTTAGTGCAAGCTTAGTGTATTATGCACGAGTAAGCTTAACCTGCGCCCATCGACTATCCTATTCTGTTATAGCCGATAGCCAATCGCAAATCGTTGTTACAAAACAAATGCGAAATTTCCATCGTTTTTCGGTAACAGAAAGTTGGCAAAGTCAGAAGCAAGTGACAAAATGACACCAGTGTTTGAACAGAATTTTGACGTTTGAATTTGCAGGGAAAACTAAATTCGGTAATTTTCGCGAACACAAATTTGCCGAATTAGTATCACTGAGCTGTGTGTTTGCGAACGATTTCGCGCCGGATTACGGTTACCAAAAAACTTTCGGTAACAGATTTTTAACCGAAATAGCAAAATAGGATTGTTGATGGTCGTAGGTTAAGTTTGCTGTCGTCGCATTAGCAGAGTCGCACACCTAAGCGCAAGATTCAATATCAATGGACTGTAACGAATTTTTCAAGTGTGCCTGACAAGATATCAACAGTGTGTTATTATTAGCTGCTGAAATTGATTCACTTTAACGTTAACGTCTACCGCCCAGCTCTAATCAGCAACGTTATGAATCCGCGAAAATTCATATTATTTTAAGTTTTCAGAAACATATAACGTATTTTTGTATGATGGACGGGTAAATAGTTATGTCTGATTACCCTATGGGCGCCTGAAAATCGAACACACAGTACTTTTCTGCCAGCCCCGGTCCCGGCCGGGGCAAGCTTAGCCCCGGCTCCGGCCCTGGTAAAATTCTTGCCCCGCTACAACACTAGTATTGATGCTACTTTCATATTTCATCCACCTTTGAATGATGGAGCCAACTGCTCCAGTTTTCAGCCAATATCAATGCAATTTAGTAAAATATAACTTTTGAATAATTTGTGCTATTTGTTCCAAATTTCAACATTTATCTACATATCCTTCCACAATGCCTTTGTCACTTGTTTTGTACTACTTGTTTTACTGCTAAAATGCCAAAATAACAAACCATTGCTATTGTTTTAGACTTATTCTATTGTTTCAGGCTTATTCTTACACGTGAATCGTTGATTATTCAAAATCACGCCATGACCGTGCTCGAAGCGGTTGTGACGGCAGCGGAAAATTGCATGCGACAATTTGAAGAGTTGCGTGATTCAAACAACAATAGCGGTTAGTATCGACGATCATTACTTATTTTATAAATTACACGATTATAATGTTTTATAAAATAATTGTTTATAATTCATATTAACTATTTTATATAATGCGTATTGTATTATTACTGATATGGGGACTTTCGTAGAATCGCCCAGCCCGAAATTGGTTAATTTCGGCTGGAAATTTTGGTATCATTTGATTCAGCTCGACGAGACCTATATAGAAAATACTCATTTTGGCATTATTTATCGAAAAAATTGTTCGATCTTTGGGTTTCAGAATGTTCCCTGGTCTCCTCAATAAAGATTTTTATAATAATCGTAGAACCACATTGATAGTCTTAGTGGAATGGTGGTAGAATCAGCTTAATCGGTTGACGGGTTAAGGAGTTATTGCCAATCACGCGAAATCCTGAACCTTAGGCTAAACTTAAGTAATAAACCCGTGAAGCGATTACTGATTTTACACCATTCAACCCAGCTCGGTAATGCGGTTCTAACGGTAAATATCGAAAAAATAGTTTTCGAAAATTTAGGTACCATTGGGAACCAAAAATCACAAAAAAATATTGCATTAAATGGGTATTTTCTGAACCGCCTATTCGAGTAGAGTCGAATGGTCCGCTGTTTCTTCAAAATAGTTTAAATTTGCGGCTAGCGGATTCCAGAAAAGACCCCTATTATGAAGGTAAGTAAAAATAACGTTTTTGGACAGAATGTGTGAATTTTAGACTACCCAATTACTGCGTTAAGCAAAAAATGTTCAAAAAGCGCTGAAAAGGTATTAGATACTAGAATATTGGCGATATGCCAAGTGTATGAATTCGGAGAAATGAGAAACTGTAATGTTAACATACAGTGGAACAACTACTCATTAATTCTTGTTACGAAACAAGGATGCAACTCACCAAAAAATATTTATTAATCTGCTGTTCAATAATGCATAGATGCAGCAAAACTGATAGTCAGATATCTGATAAGCAATCTAAGAGTAACTCTACCTCAGAACTGCTTATGAATCGTAAACAACATAACACGTATCTAATCTATGTATATAAGAATCTTAACAAAAGCACACGAGCACAGAAAACATAAACAGAATTTGCTACAGACCGCATGACACTCGTCCCTTTCGCACCACTCGCCTTGTCTCACCCATTGATATAACTACCTCTACACGAAGAGATACGTATAAATACAGTGAAGATTTGAAATCAGCACCACGAAATCCCATATGAATTTATTTTGAGCCACAAATCTATTAATATACCGTTAGAAGTGGTAATGTCACAGATGGCTATATATGGCATCGGGCCCAACTTTGGCCTAAAATACTAATTGACCCAGGGGTCCTACATCAAATCTGTTGACCCTACAGGTAGCTCTATCTGCACACCAAATATTTTGTTCGAATCTCTTGAGTGGTTACACAGCTACAACTCAACAAAATTTTACCAAAATTTTGGAAATTTGGCCATTTACTAAAAGTCCCCCATGTCCATAGGGATCGACCAAAACGATTTATATACCCTTAAACAAAGCTTCCTAGGACACATAATTCGATATCAAAATGATTCAAATCGACTCAAGTGTTGCCAAGTTATGAGCAAAAATGACCCAAAAAATGGCCCATTTTTGCAATGTACCCTTGGGTACCCTCTTTGGCCCTTTGTGGTGGGACCTGCATGTGTTGAATCGGAATAAAACTTCCAAAAGACACATCTAGGGTATTGTAGCTTTCATATGAGCCCTCACACGTCCATAGCGATTTACGTTGAGATAAGAAGTTCTGTTCACAAAGAAAAAAATCGGACAACCATCTTTTTCACCATAGTGCGGTCTAGTCAGAATTCTTCGATTCCGAAGCTAGCGCTTCTACATGTCCGAATGCAATTAACTGAATACATTTTTAGTTATGGCTTACATTGAAAATAGTTATTTATATCAAATATCAAAATTCGTGACTTGACGTACCTACATCTGAGGTTTTTACTGCTGGTTATCTATAATATGTCTTCCGAAGTAAGGTGATTAAGGTCACATTTGGACATAGATACATGGGTTCTCATTACTTTGGGGGAGTTTGCTGCTGGGACGCCTCCTTTCCCAAAATCAAACCGGTCGCTGAGATCACTCCGGCCTCCCCAATAGGCCCTCCGCATAAATTCAGGGCTGCCCGAACCAATTTTGTAGTTTCATATTATGTGAAGTTATATACCAAATCTAATTGTTCATTTAACCACCTATTTTGAAATTATCATGATCTAAAGCTTACCGTTTCTAACATATAATATTTCTGCTCACGCAAGGCCAGTTCGCTTACATGAAAGGCTTCCACGTGCCTCCCCATCCACCCCTCCACTCTGAGAAACGTATTTGATTAAAAACGTTGTGATTTGTTAGTCTTTGGAAGCTTGGATGAATCGAACTGGAATGTGGACAGTGTTTGCACTTACATAATTGATGTACTAGTTGTGATCTTTTAATAGCGTCCACAGTTGTGTTAATCGACTTTTGGATAGTTTTTGTAATAATTTATAAACAGCACCATCCACACGAATTTTTCTCTTGGAGGATATTTTCCTTCATTCCACGATATTTGACTGGTCTTGAGATTATGTCCATTATGCTGTGGTTACTAAGATGATTAATATCGGTAATAGTTTTCAGGTAATCAAATGCGAGATTCATCTGAATCTACTTCAGAAGTCGCCAGCGGCAACATGACGGACGGCAATGGTACTATCAAACCGTTGTCAAGCTTTGTTGGCGAAGAAGGTGGGCTCAGCGGAATCATAGAGCCCGGCAAATCGGTCGTTTTTGCTGCACTTGAAGTGTGTTTATGTTGTCTTGTACGACAGGTAAGTAGAAAGAAGTAATCGAAATTTACGGTGCTAGTTGCTTCGCAATGCGGCTTTGTTGAAACAATAATTTCTATCCTGTATACTTATCTTGCAATATCTATCAACGTAGAGCCTTTATGCTGGAAGTTTAGTGTTCCGCAGAAATGGCTGTCAACTTTCGAGTGAGCCAGCAGAAAACATCGAAGCAACAGCTTTAGTTGTTGTAATGTGCTGTTGCCGAAGCGTCGTCCTTTTACCGCTTATTTGTCTGGTAATTACAAGAATTAACCGCAGCCCAAACGGAACACTTTCGATTCGAAAAATTGAGTATACTGCTTAGCTTTCGCTTTGGATATTTTCGATGTATTTTTTGGTGCGTTTCTTCTTACCAGTTAACCACCGGTATATATAAAAACTGGTTTAAACATCTTGTTTCAAAGCTAAGTATTAGCTAAACCGCATTATTTTTCTATAAACTGGTAATAGAAAGGCATTATCGGTTCTTCTGTGCCGATTTTTTAGTTTAGTACTTTTCATTTAAAACTGAAGTTTGACAATTTTCATAAATTCATAAACCACTCTTATAGGTAGCCGTGCCATTCTCCAGTTTCACAACCCATTGCAAAATTTAGCATCCCTTTTTTCTTCGGAAAATTTATGATGAATAAGCATTAATAAAAACACAAAGCTGGCTAAAGCATGCGCCATAATGAGTGTATATTTCGAGTGAGCTTTGAATTGAAGCTAGCCGCGATCGAGTGGCTCGCTCTAGTTTTCGAAACTGTTTAAATTAATAATGCTATTTTAGAACAAAGTTATTTCGAACTTGAGCGAGTCACGAGCGAGCGACAGTAATTTTTGGCGGGTACTACTGGCCTGTCCACAGCCCTCCGAAAAGTGGGAGAACTTCGGGGGCCCACATGTTCATTCTCGGGGGAAAATTAAAAGTGGGGGGATAAATTTTGCTTAAAAACACTATTTCCATATTTTCATGCATTTTACTACAGTTAATGTATTTTCAAGCTAAAAACGCTATTTCAGCATTATAAATAGTGGTAATTAACGTTTAAAAACAATTTGCAAACAAAAAACATGAATTTTTACACATAAAAAATGTTTGGATTTAGTCGAACATGGGGGTTGCGGCCGAGTCGGGGGCGACGGACATGAGGCAACATCTCACGAACATGGAGGGATTTGGATGGACAGTGGGGGTCCCCCCATTGTGGACAGGCCAGTACTATAGTTTCCTACCCGAATTACGTGGAAACAGCACGCAACTCTAGATACCATTTCGATCACAGTTTATATCCTATTAATAGTTTCTGGTGTGTTCATCCGCGGACAAACCTAACAGGACTGCTGCAACTTAGTTTAACTCAAAAGTCTCGCAGCAGCATAAAATAACTAATGCTTTGTTGAAATAGTTGGCTCCCGCTATCTGTGAAACATTGCGATTATGTCTATGTACGCTGTGGCCGCTTTTTCGCTGAAATGTAACCTAGATATAGCAAAAAGGACATAATGCTATTTTTAGAACAATAATTTATTTCCATCCAGCTTGAGCCAGTGACGAGCGAGCAACAGTCATTTTTGGCGAGTACTATTGTTACCTACCAGAATTTTGCGGAAACAGCCCACAACTCTAGATACCATTTCTATCACAATTTACATCTTATTAAAAGTTTCTAGTGTTTTCATAGCCGGAAAGGACCCCAAATGACTGCTGCAGCTTAGTTTACTCAGAAGTCACGCAGCGGCAAAAAATAACTAGATGCTTTGCTGGAGTCGTTGGGTTTTCGCTGTTTGGGAAACATTGCGATTATGTGTCTATACGTCACGGGCACATTTTCGGTGAAATCTAAGCTGCTTTTAATGCAAAATGGTCATTGCGGACGAGAGTTGAACAGCGAACCTCTGAATTGGTAAGAGAATGCGCTAAACGGTGAGGCTATGTTTTCAGGCAGTGTCGCACAAACCTTTTCAAGTCGTGGCCCATTATGGAATGTTAGTAGTTTACGTATTGCGATTGCACGTCTTCAGCTCTATTGTACGTGCCGTGAGAATTTTTAATTTGTTTGTCGCACACTACATTGCGTAAAAACTCAACTAAAAAGAAACATCTTTTCTTTTCATTGTCTCAGACATTTCATTTTGGCGCGTTGGCGCCCTTTACAATTAGAGTTTCTATTTTATGTTGCAACAGTTTGCCAAAACGCTAAATGGCTTAGTGTATTCAAAACGAAATGCAAAATGACCACAATTTTTTATTACAATTTTTCACTAAATTGTGATTGATTTAGTTTTCGTCAAGTGTGAAAATCCTTTCAAGACTTTTTCTTTCAAGTCCATGACAAAAAATCCAACCCTTCCTAATCCGTCAACAACTTGTTACTCTGAGGGCAGAAACGGGCATAATAACTAGTTTGTTTTGTAGACATGCTGGAGCAGCTCGGTTTTCGCTTATGGTCGTACAAGTTGTAGAATTTATAGAGGCTGTTAAATGTTTTTTGATATTCCGTAGAGCACGGAAATATCGCGAAGACCCTCTGGTAGCAAGATGTAAGCGATGAGGCATGCAATGCGCTGTGTACATGTTCCTGTCTATACATTGCGCTAGCCTACCATGTAAGACATTGCGTTTCATCATCACAGCTGCATCATCTACCGCTAAAACCACCACACTGACCTGGCCTTTAGTTTTCGCGCAATCTTTTTTCCATCCTTCTGAAAGTTTTATCGACTGCGGCAGTGTCCGTCTGCAGTCTCATCTTCAAGTAATATGATTTTACAAAAGTAAACAGTTGGTTTTGTTTCTTCAAGCGATACAACGTGTCTTACTAACGTTTCATTATAATTTTTCCGAGCGAGAGCTCGTCAAGTACGAGATTTCAACTCTGGAACTCCCTATCATGAACAAACCGTTATTTTTGATTTTCACGTTCCAGGCATTGACTCCGATTTTGATAGCACTCACTGCAGATGCATCAAATTGTAACCCTGACGAAGCATTTTTCCAGTGCCTAGGACACTTCCATATTTTTGTGAGTTTGCGCGCTTCAGGCTTGTGAGTGATCTCAATGCAATCCATAATTCATACCTGTTGTTGTTGACTTACAGCTACAACAGCGACCATCTCACAGAATAGCATTAAGCATTGTTATCGGGTTTGATAATTTATGTTTGCCGATCAGTATTAATATATTATGGATTTATAAAATTTATTCTATGCGTTTGTTCGCATCGGCTGTAGACATCACGACTATAAAGTTTTGCAATTTGGTCAAGATCGGTAACACTCCTGTCTGCGCTATCAAACTTATACATGTGCTATTTTGAAGTAATAACCATCTTGATTGTTAAACAGCAGCTTATTACAAAGCGCACTTTATTTGAAAGAAATGTAAGGAACAAACTTCTCCATTTGTTCTTTCCATATATTGTAAGTAGTCTTTGTCATCTCACTGAAGTCTGCAACATTGGCCGGTAAAAAGGCTTGTGCAAGCGAGGTCGAATAATGTAGACGTATGTACATTATTCGCCTTCACTTGCGTAAAATACATATACTGCCAAAAATAGTTGTGAGGGTTGTGCAAGTGTTGCTTCTGATAACCTAAACCTTTTCTTTTGATGAACCTTTTCTAAAACTTATATTGCTACTTACGTTCGGGGTGAAAATGTAGAGGAACAGCGGCCGTGCTCTGCAAAAGCCAAATTCAAACAAGGTGAAATTGCAAAGAACGCAAATTTTTATAACTTCGTTTTATAATTCGCTGAAATTATATATAGCACAATCGTAACGGTATTAACAGTACATGTGCTGCACAATGTAATGGCGAAGAGTGGTGTTTTCCTGTAAAACCTTAAGCATGCAAAGTATAACATATATTAAATTTTCCGCGCTTCTTTCGCCGGAAGATGGACACTCTTGTAGTAGTTAGTGTCAATATTTTACAAAGTTAATGCAGTATGTAGTGCGGCATTTATCCTGCTTTTGTAATAGCACGAGCTGTTGTAATAAGTGAGCGTCAGTTTCTACAGCAAGGAATGAGAGAATAATAGTGCGGGTATTATACTTTAGGTTTAGGCGCAAAGGCCAGCTGTACTCGCAATAAGCCAAATGCATATAAATGACCGCGACCAGAAATCTAGTCACCTTAACTATGTCGAATATAACCGCAGATGATGGTACACTTTTAATTTCATAGAAACATAAACTATCAAATTTTTAACTTTTAAAGCGATGGCTGGTACTACTGCAACAATAACCATAAATGTACATAGTTACAAAATATTGGTAATAGTGCAGCAGGTGCACACATTTATATGTGAACGCTATATTATCTGAAGCACAAAAGTGCTGATTATTTAATTAGTTGCTTTTGTTTTTTTATCAGATACCGTCTATTTCGCCTGGTTCTTATCGAAGCAAATCAGTTGTTCTCTCTCATCGACGCAGCAGTAGTCGACTCACAGCCGAGTCTGATCAGCTTCTGATTCGAAGTGTCAACGTTATTGCACGTTTACCGCCATTGTGCTCAACCATCGGTAAGTTTTGTAGATAAACACCTTCGAAAGGCAATTATGAGTATCAGTAATAATGTTTAATAAAAGAACTATCTTCATTGCTCGTTTGAAAGGCCAGTGTTTTTTCTAAATAAAACTGTAGTGTAGTTCTGTGTGATTTTGACCGCCGTATTGAGTTAGAATTATTTATCACCGAGGTTATATTTCAGGCCCTTCGGCGACCGTTCTCTAACATTGAATATACTAATTAGTCGGTCTTGCGTACATCAAAAATTGTAATACTAAGATCGGCAACGTTTCGAGCTAAATGAATCGCTCGATAATTTCTACTAAAAATATTGAAATTAAGTTTTCGAATAAATTGCTTTCGAACTAAAATGTTCATTACTAGCCAGAATTACTAGTAGATTGATGCTTACTTTAAAGGCGACAGTCACACAGAACAACCTGAAAAATATGTGCTGTTATTATGATCATAACGTTTTTCGACACAATATTCTGTCCGGAAAATAGCGAGTATTCTTTTTAAAATGACTAAATTTTAATATATTTACACTCAAATTGTCGGTGGCGCAATTATATATAACATTAAAAATATTAATTAACGTTAGGTTATACCCTAGGTAACAGAAGACAGTAAATCGGTAAAATATGTTTCAACCCTTCAATTCCTGAACTCAAAGAAGAATATTCTTGCTTATTATGTTATGATGTAGGCGTCACCTACGAATCATATATATATTGTGATAGGTAATATATTGAATAAAATATACAAAAATGTTCAAAACCAAAAATAAAAATTACAATCTTTTAAATTTTCTAAACATTAACAAAATAGATCACATATGTGGAGTCACGTTTAATCGCAAATTTTTAGCGAATCGTCCGCGCAAAATAAGCAAATTGCGATTGAACGCTTTTAATTTTTCGTGAACTTTTCGCGAAATATGTATTTTTATCATGCCGGTTTGTACGAGTGAAAGTTGGATGCGCAAACCACAAATCTAGGAACTGTTGCTCGGTTCCTGTAGAAATCTCACAAAGCGAACGAATAACAACGAACGTGCACACATCATGCGTCAATCTGTTAACACAACACTTCGCTGTGTGAGCTGTACCTCTTTGCGGACAGTGGGCGTTAAAGGATAAAGTAATGTATCTAAGTAAAATTAATTTCATGCTACCAGTCCAACGGTCTTACAGCAGCATTTAGCAGTCTTCAATAGTGATATATTTAAACGCTCCGGTCCACGCTTAATTTAAAAGAAGCTCAATAATTCAATTCGGAGTTTAGCAGCTGCATTTACGTTTAACTTTTATTCTAATGGGACATATTTTTCATCACATGCTAAAATCAAGGCCGAGAACAGCCTCTGAGTATGGTTTTCAAAGCAATATTAAAAATTTTAATTCAGTTTGCATTCTAATTTCGGATATCGTCTTGCGTGTACAAAAATATTGAACCACCGCTGTTTTTATTTTCATTGAATGCCTGATTCTATTTGCTGTTACCTGAATCAGCACTTTCGCAAAACTACGAAAAAAGAACCATACATCAGAACCGGGGGCTAGAAAAGATTTTAGTAGCAGCTATTTACTCAAGTCCTTTCTGGGCCAATTGTTATTGGCGAGCTGTTTCATTTTGATTATTAATAATAATTGGTACAAAATATTGTGGAGTTGTTATGACTATGGTTGAACCTAGTATACCAGGATCATTTTAATACTTTTATTTGTTTACATTTCAGGTGCGCTGTCTGTACTTCCTGTTGGACTGCATTTGATCATTGGAACGCTCCGTGAATCAGCAAAACTCGCTGCTGTAATGCAGGGTTCTTCGTCGTTACCGCAGTGTTCTTCACCGCAACTGACGCCGCCAACGGTAGCATGCCTGCAAGTGTTGAAAACAATTGTCGGGCGTCCGATTCTTGTCGCAAAACCAAATGAAATTCAAAAAATTCATCGAGATTGGATTACAATTTGTCAGAGTGCGTTTTGGACTATTTTGCAGTTGAATACAACCATTATTGATGAAACGTCGCGGCAGAACGATGACGATTTATACGTGGCAAAGTCAACGGGTGAAGCAGAACACTATATAAAAGATGTCCATGGCGATCAGAAGACAAATGCGAAAACAGGTATTTTTACCTTGCCGTCCTCAATTACTCATACTATCACTTATGGAACAAAATTTTAATCTAACTGCGGCTGTAGCCGTAGGATACTAAATATTGTGTTTTCATATTTGTCGGAGCTTATGATTAAATATTAATATTATTCTGTCTGGCCTTACCACAGAAGCTTGCAGGAAAAGTGCTCAGGATTTTCCAGCTTCTCCATGATTTCGGGATGCCTCCAGTTCAATTCGAAAATTTTCATAATCTTTTTTTTTACTTTTATAGTTTGTTATTTGCGCTTCTGTTTTCCAATTCCACGACTTAAACTATAAGTTTATCTGTGTAACTTTAATTATTTTTTTACTTTAGATTCATCAAGCGGCGAAGTGGATCCAGTCGTAGTGATTCTCGCGTCGGCCGTGTTTCTTATTTCATCTCCTCGACAAGTTACGTGTGCTCGTTTGCTTCAAACCACGTGTATCGCTCTCTATACCGGATCGTTGACGTCAAACAATTTAGCTGTGAGTTTTTATTGTTAAATACTATGATTATTTTTTAATCGTGGTGTGGTTTAGTGTTGAGCTCACTCGGCAAAGGGAATCGGAGCGATAGTGTGCAGTGATTGCTTGAAAGGCGGTTGAAATCAGTGTGATTTAGCTTATACTGCGATGCATAATATGCATTTTAAGCATTGAGACGGTTAAAACAACAAGCAACTGTTGAAACTTTTTGAGATTCCGCAGCCCCTTGCATCTCTCAGAAAAACAAAATTCACACCAGTACCATAAATGGCTTCTGCACATTGGTGGGTGGTTGGCCTTTCTGGTGTTCCTGGAAAAAACATGTGCACCCCCTACTTCGAGCCTTGGCAATATTTTTTGCCTCTCCTGGTAAAACGCCTCAGTTGACATCAAAGCTGACAAAGTTTTTTATTGAAATTCCATTCTGAAATTAAAATTTCCACAAAATTAAGTAAAAGTATTAGTGTAACATTTATTTTGACATCAGTTTGTGCAACTTTTCAGGAGCCATAATATGCGCATACCATATTAGCTGTTTTATCGTTTTTCATTCCAATCATCGAAGTTTGGAATAGGTTATGGAGTCCTTTAACTAGACGTGCGATCTGTTAATACTCTTGGCAAAATATTTCAGCAACTGGAGAAGCCGACACAACCATTTTTGATTTGTTACTCGAATAAATAAAAAGTTGGAAAATTTTCATAACTTAATTCACAATATTCAAAACTTTCAAAACAGTATGATTCTGGGTGCCATTTTAATGTCATACGCCGTATGGATGTCGTATGCCCGCATACAAACACGTTGCTTTCAACACATTCCCACATCCAAAACCTATTAGTTGATTGCAGTACAAATTCTAAGCTATGAAAATTTGATTCATTGACTTTTTGACTTTTAACATAACCCAAGTCTACTAGCTGTGCATACGTGATTCACTGTGATTTTGCATGTATTGCAGGTTCAGCATAAATGTTTGCAAACGCTTCAGTCGGTATTCATTTTAAAAGATCGTCAAGTTGCATATCCGTATATCAATTCGCTTGGTCTTATTGTTCTTGAAAAGCTTCAAAACATGATTCTTGTCAATGGTACGGCTCCTTTCAATTTGCCAAAAATGACGCCAAAAGGTAGGTAGGAGCAAAAAATAGGTGCCGGTCGTCGTTGGTTTCAAATATTAATAATTATGTGCATTGTAGAGGAAATTCTTAAGAAAAATTGCTGTGTTTTTATACAATAACTTTAGTCTCAGATCATAAAGATTCTGGTAAGATTATCAGGTCGCATGCATTAGCATCTGGCTTTCCGATAGTCTACTGCCAACGTATAGCTGAACAGAAGATAAAAATAAACTTGATCCAAACTTACATTATGTGTTGCTATAGAGAGTTACCAGAACTTCACGGATCGAATTAAAATACCGTCATATCGTTCGGATAACGAGATAACGTAGCTTAAATTATGTAAATGCTTCATTTGTTGTTCGACACTGTTAGAAACCAACATATTGTACATTGAGCTAAAATCATCTACAATCACGGACAAAAATAATTGCATAACGAAGAACTGAAATTCACAGAGTTCGCAAACCTAAACCAATATTAGCGTGTTTGTAAGCGAGCGTTTCGCGATCGTTTATAAACGACCGTGGTCATAAAGAACGTTATTCTGTTCGTTCTTGTGCACTTTTGTTGTTCGTGACTGTATTTTCATTGCGTTACTTGTAATTTCGTATTTGGACAGCATGTGTAAACTCAGTGGTTACGAGCTTAACAGTTACTGTTTCCAGTTACTGTCATACCATCCCATTTAGTTAGTTTTGTAGCTGGTATGTGGATTTGTTGATGGAATTTCTTTTTCTGTAATCTATTGCCTATGTACAATACTCGTCACAAATGAGGGATTACTGTAGTATCATGAGCTCTATTGCAATAGATTTATAGTGAATGAACCGTAACATGTATCACCTGTTCGTGACAAAATCGCTGAGAAGCCCGTATTCATGTTAGGATGAAAATTCAAATTGAGGGAGATAATTTCTGCGTTTTTTCGCTCATACAATAGCCCGAAATGGTTAATTTTGAAGATACAGCGATAATTTTGGTACCATTCGAATCAGAGAATAAACGAAAAGACCCGAATTTTTTATAATATAAAATACATTGTGCACTGCTGCATATACATCTTGATTTGCTCATAACTGTGAAACAAATATTTTCAGGCTTTACTTTAGGGTTTTAAAATAAGCAATAGTGGGTAATTTAAAAAATAGTTAATACACAAAAACCTAAAAATTGCAGAAACACAGTGCTTTTTTATAGTGGTAAGCATACAAAAATGGCATGCAGTACTAGCAATATCGAAAATGAATTTAAGACTAGGCAATGCAGCGCTCAGTCTCTCGAAAGGCGAGGCTCATTTTGTCGAGTATATACTAACTTAAGGCCTTTTAGGAATAACTGATAATCGTGCTTTGTCTTTACCACTGAAATAATGATACTTATACCACCAATTTTGAAACAAATGATAGACAATGGTTTTAAGCGGAATTAATTTTCTTTTGACTGCAAAAGACCGTGTAGTTGTAGTAGTTGTTTTATGACTTGTAATTTAGGGAATATGTTATAATAAGTCACTATATGCTTTACGTATTACTTTGTGTGTATAGTAGTGATAAAATTTTATAATTTTCTTATTTTCAGGTGTCCATTACCGAACTCCTGTCACGGTGACATCGCTTCCTGTTGTCGGCGAAGCAATGAAATGTTTAGAAGTGTTGATTACTGCTTGCGAAGAGAAAAAGCGTAGGAATCTAATATGTTTAATTTTTAATAAGGTAGCTGTCAAAATTAGATGTTATCGCCTTGAGGTAAAATTTTGTGAATTCTGAAAAGACCATCTGCTCAATGACATTTAATCAGAACAGAAACTTACTGTAGCATTCAGAAATGCTAAGTGTTCGCTTCCAGCCTGCAATTATGTTATACATTTTAGCACGGCTTCCTTCATGTTCACACATTCGAAAAGTGACAGTGGTTTCCGGATGTAATGCACTGAGTGAAACTTTTTCCGTTAGTATCGCGATTTGGATCACATTGAGGTCAAAAATTTCTGATATTCGGTAAAAACACTAGCGAAAATTTCACCAAACGGCACGATAATCGTCTTTGCGCTATAGAATAATTATTGGTACTGTCAATTATGCAACCAACACTATTTCGAGCGTTAAAGTTACTAAAACTAGCGTACAAAGTGTATTACTCGCCAGAAATTAATGAGTGGTATTCGTTCGAAAGTGGTTTGGAAAATATTAAATATTATTCAAAACGTGCTCGAATGTTGTAAACATTCCTGATTGAATTTTTAGCAATGATTTGTTCCACAACTGTTCGAAGTTTGTTTTATGTACGCGGAAAAAGGTTTTTTGATTTTGTTGTTGATCTTTCTTCATTGAAAATACGACAATGATTCCTGGTGATTTTATGATTATGTGCTTTTATTCGATTATCATTCTTAACATGATTAATGAACATGTGGGTTTTCGAAAATGGCACTGCGCTTTCAAAAGAATTTCTGATTATTAAATAAAAATCTATAAACTGCATAGAGAAACGTTTGTAGTGTGGGAAGAAAGATTGCTTATCAAAAATAAAATAAACATTTTCAGTCTGGAATAGTGTAATAGAGTAGGAAAATAGTGACAAACGCTGTTACTTTATGAACGTACCATATTTAAGTAACGGCTTGATGATAATTTTTGCGAAATTACAAATATACTACTACTGATTTGTTCTGCATTACAGGTATGCCACTTTTAACTGTGATCATTCAAATTCTAATGGGGTTTTTGGACATTGAAGCAGTGGTAGCTCGGTCGCGCGAAGTGTCAGCGTATTCTAATTTCGATAATGGCAATATTATAACGAACGGAGGTAAAGACACTAGTGAAGTTGATGATTCGAGTAATTTCACGTCAGTTGAAGACACAAACAGCCACGCCACTGCTCCTGCAAATTCCAAAGATGATGTTGATACTGCGACAGTCTGGGAGCAAGGCGAACAGCAACAAGAGGCGACGTCAACAGTGATTACTCCGCTAGTACGACAAATCAGGGATTTAGCTATTGCTTCGATAATAAAAATTGGTTCAGCACATTCAGCACATTTTAAAGCATTACTTTCTGCTCGACCCGAACTAAGACAACGATTGGAAACTGTGCTTAAAGCAAACCCTGGCATTTATGGTGGCCCGAGTCGAGATCCGCGCTTCGGGTCTGGTCAGTTGCAGTCGGCGTCAGCGAAAGGCTTGTCGAGCCAAAGTGGCGCTCAATCTAATTTGACTGCGCCAGCGGAACCTACAATCAAATTGACGATGGATTTCAGCGCGTTTGCTGCTGCGAACCCGACACAGTCGAAAACTGTCGCCACATCCGAGGCGTAACATGAAGCTAATGATGAATGTTTTAGCTTGTTTAATGGCTTGTACCTGGAGCCCACACCCTCACTGTACTAACTACAGTCGCGGCCAAAAATAAGTACAACCGGAAAGGATCGAAATCAAATCGATCGACATTTTGTTTAATCCAAATGAAATTTCGTTAATCGCAATCGATCTTAATTTCGATCAATTATTTTGTGCTTGTTTCTGACTTTTACTGTATATGCATTGTTTTCACAAACTCGCAAGGAATTTCAGCGTATTTGCTGCTGCGAATTTTCACAGTCGAAAACAGGGTCCACTCATAACGTTTTTATTTAATATGTTTAGCTTCTGTAACGCTCAAAGGCGTAGCTTAGGGGAAAATACAGGGCTGTACTCCCGGTGCAGCATCTGTACCCCTTGGAAATATAACAGAAAATGAATTTCACGGTTATGTTTGAATGGTGAGAAGCTCTTTTAGAACATTCAGCGCGGACATATAAGGCAGCAAAGAAACTATTAACGTTCGTTGAAACATTTAATGCCCCATGATGAATATTGAAGCAAGCCATAATCTAAGTGCTATCATGTAACAGTTATGTCAACAATATTAATTTTTATAAACTTGGTTTTACGCTTTGATTTTTGTTACACTACAGTATTCGACATTTCAATTTCCTTCGGCTGAGTGGTAGCCGATGTTTTTACGTACATTCAATAGCTCTTAATGTGGCAACAATCATTTATGTCTAGAAATGTACATAGTTTCCGGCGAACGCTAATCTGGCTGCTCCGAACTACCTAAACTATACCTGGGTATCCCTTAGTTCGGAACTGAGCGAACTAAACTATACCCGGGTATCCCTTAGTTCGGACCTGAGCGAACTGAAATTACGTCGGGACGATTCCGTCCAGCTATTGGGGACCCTCCCATATTTAAACAAAGGAACATTAAACACTGTAACAGTCGGAAAACTTCAAATATGATTTAACAACTTTATGGCAGTTGTTTCCTCTTTGATAGGGGAACTTTTGAAGTAGTTCATAGCCACGCAAGAAAATTTTTAGATTTCTTTGGCCAAAATGACAAAAATTAACGTATTTTAAGTCAACGAAAATTCAGATGATTTTTAGTCGTCCGAGAAAGTATACGAGGGCTTGAACTGGGGGACGGTTTCCCAGAGGCATGAACTGGGGATGTTTTAAATCTACAATACTCGCCAAAAATGACCGTCGCATTTCGAGTGAGTCGCGAGCGAGTGGCTCGCTTGAGATTTCGCAACTATTTAAATTATGCGTGAGTAAACTTAAGGTGACCCCTCCAACCATCCTATTCTGTCATTACCGATATCGAATCGCAAACCGTTGTTACGGAAAACAGGCTTAATTTCATTCGGTTTTTCGCTAACCGAAAATTGGCAAAATCAAATCAAGTGCCAGAAATTATGGAACAGAATTTTGGCGATTTCAGTTTGCAGAAATTCTGTTCCCTAATGTATTATCATTTAAATTTGGATTATACAGTGTTCGCGAACAAATTTAATGCAAAAGTGGCGTCACAATCAAATCGACAAATTTTCGTTCTCAAACATTCGGGTAATTTTACTTCAATTTTCGCGAACACAAAATAGATAGATTAAAATCGCGAGGGATGTGTGCGCGAACAGCTTTACGTCGAATTCCAATCGCCAAAAAGCGTTCCGTAACAAATTTTATCCAAAAATACAAAATAGGATGGTTGCCGGGGTCATTTTAAGTTTAGTCGCGCATTAATAGAAATTCTATTTTAGAACAAATTTATTTCGAGCGAGTCGCGAGCGAGCGACAGTCATTTTTGGCGGGTACTGTAGGTCCACAGCCTTCACCCCTTTTAGGGAAGGCACTAAATTAGCAACTCATTTTACACGTTAACTTGCGAAACTATTATTTTTACTTTCGCGGTAACGGTTTTCTAATATTGTTTGCTAAAACCCTTATACAGGTTTGGCTGTTTTGACGATGTTTTGTTCAAATTAGAGTTTTTCTCGGCAATCTTTTATCACAGTCCAAATTGTAACAATCATAACATATAAATGCACCTGCGCTGATAAAGTTTTATCTAAAATGCTCTATTTGTAAATTGATGATGCAGGTTTAGTTCCCGCTGGGAGGGACTGGTCGAGTTTCGAACACGAACGGGTATATCAAACCGATTTCGAACATGCCCACTAGGACCTTCGAACACTGTTTGAAAAAAACATAATTTTCGATCGTAAATCGAAGAAGTTTAAACGAATATTGAACCAATACTAGAGCTGCATATAGCTGTCTTTTCCTCTAAAAAAGAGTACTGAACCTGTTGCGGAGTTGCGAAACAGCTATGGACAGCTGTACAATCACGTCTATCAACCCTTTCTCGGTACTTTCATTGTTACATTTAACTTTATACACGTGCTGATCTTGTTTTATTATAACCGTTGGAGGTTCGATTATTAACTTGAAATGATAATCGTCGACCTTTATCAGTAAAAAGATGGACCAGAATGAATTCTCCACTTCCTTCTCCTCAAAATGGAATGTGGTGCGACAATAGAGCAGGATACCCACACAAATTTTTGGAGCACTTTACGATAACGCCCTCCAAAAATGGGTAAAGTCCGAAAGCGCCAGTATCATCAAACATATGCTAACGTTCACTGCAGGGAAGTGTACTCTTTTCTTATACACTCTTGATTTTAAGCTTTCATGAAGCAAGTTTTGATTAGGTTGACTTATCAATTGCATAACAGATTATATCCTAAAATTTAAACATAATAACTAGTAATAGTAAAAGTTCAGTTATATAGTTCAGTTTCTAGTAGATAAATATAGTCCGTTGACGCACGTTGTCATCAGTGTTAATTTATTGCGTTTACCTTTATTAATACCTCAACCGACACAGGATGCCGTGCGACTCGAATATAGCGTAAATGCATCTGCTGTCTTACCAGTAACTGTTTTAACCATTTGTTGTTTGTGTATAAAATAGTGACAATATCGTTATATTGATAATAAAGATGTCGAGTTTGGTGGTGGTGTGGATCAATTTGAGCGAATATATTTTTTTCGATTTTTGAAATAGAGATTAAAATTACGAGGTGTTTATCGAAAAAGAATGTTCGATGCTCGAAAACATGTATATACATATAATGTACTAGGACCAGTTCTGGCCAGCTGCACCACCGTTCACCGCTGTGTTACCCGGACAACTCTGGCTTTTCCGACTCCCCGGTGAACTGCATGCTGATCTAAGGGAATCGGTTAGCTCACTAGGATGCTGGCGCGTTTGCCAGGGCGTTCGGCCTGGTCCCTATGCTGGCCCACATTTCTATTGGTATGGGGTCGCCTTGAGGGGGGCGAACCCCTAAGCCTGCTCACAGGTATTAAGGCTGACCAGTCTTTCCTTCACGCTTCCGAAATTCCTAGTGGTCCCAAGTTCCGTGATTGTCATCCTAATGTAAAAACACACCGGGCGTGCTCCGTTTTACCTAACTCGTATATAGTAGCTAGTCGGGGACGCAGAAAGACTAGGGAGCTGCCCCCAGGGCCCTATATATTATTTTTGTTATAGTTAGTAGAAAAAAATTTGTTTGTGATTAGTTTCGACATGAACCTTGGATAAGCTGCTATTTTGCTATGAAGTTTTTTTCGTTAACTGTTTCCTAAAATTGTTCGTGGTTCAACTTTCAACTCTGCTCGTTTATACAAAAAAACATACATATCGCTTACAAACGAAGAAGAACACATCAACCATTTACTTGGTCGCGGATAAGAACAACGGTATACATAGCATGAAATAATACGTTTATTCATTCGAACAGTGGGGTACCTCGCAAGGTATCCCAAACAAAATTACCAAAAGCAATGTCATTTTCCGGGGCTGTCGCTCCCGCTAGGTCAACCTGTACAATTTGCCTATGAAATCTACTTTTGTATCTATTTTCGTCTCACTGGTTCAGACTTACCAGACCCGATCGAGTAGATTCTCACCAGCTATTTTCCTCTGGTTATTTCCTGCGATGCTCCAGTATCATATCATATAACCGCGCTACCCTAACTTTCGATCCGTGATAATTTGCACAGCTCAGGTCCTTGCGTGGCGATCATCGCGCTCCTTAGCACGCAGATCTACGAAAAGATGCTTTAAGCGGTGAACTATGTTGTGTTTACTGATCTGAGGAACCTGACGAACCGAAACTAATATCCAAGCTGGGGGAGCAACATCCGAAGGGTGGTGAGGCGTCATTCTCTTGGAACGGCCACGTGCACCCAAGTGAGGTTGCATTACTTCCAGCAATCCCGACGGGTACCCTACCGTTGCAGCACGCCTGGATAACTCTCGTCCTACTAATGTGAAAGGGACACTATACATTGCAATCGATCGCAAACGGGCATGAACTTAGATTTTATGAAGCCTTTGCTGCAAACGATTTTGTCAACTGTTTTAAAATTTTGTGTCAACCTTGCTTGCAAACGATGATGTCCTTATTCTAGGGCTTTGACACACCTGTGTAGATCATGAGAGCTATTGCTCTCTTTCATAATACTACTTTCATCCTGAAGCCACCAGCGCATTACCATTTTTCTGGGAGAGCCATTCTGGCCTCCTTTGGCTGAAACCACGATTAGAAGAATCAAAACAACACCGGGCGCCAGCCAGTGGCATCTCTCAAAAATCTTGAAAAGACGGAGCGCTGTCGGTGCCCCCATAGCGTGCCAAGACTTGGCCCGCCTGGATCACAGAGGCCCCCAGCTTTATGCTAAGAGTTGCAAAGCTCTATACCGCTGCAGCACGGTAGGAGCACAACCAATTTTGAGTTAGAAATATTTCAGCCTAACGCTGATTGTTGAAGAAACCTCCACAAGAGCGGAGCTCGGAATTTTGAAACGCTCCACTAGCTAGATCTGATACTCGTACGGAGTGATGGTGACTGCGGCTGCCTTCAGGCTGATTCATACTCTCTCTTTATTCTCTCCAGCATACTACCCACGTCCCGTGTCTCTGCATCTTTCTCCTCTCCTTTTCTTTCTTATTTATTCCCAAAACACATCACTTCACTATGCGACAATTTAATTTTGCCCGCCCGTACAGACTAAATAACTGAAACTCGGCTCGATTAGCGGGGGATTAGCGGCATATCGAACAGCCTAAAACACTGATAATCAATAGCGTATAAACATTTAACTCGTACAATAACAACAATCAATAAAAGCAACGTCTGTGATGAGCGGTCTGGAATAAAAGTAGATGCCATCACCGAATTTTGCTGTGGCTGAGAGCGTTGTATTTACATACGTTGTGGCCGAGAAATGACAACTTAGCGTAAACCTCGCTCTGGTCGGTACGAGGCCGTAATTTGGAAGAAAATATATCAGCGCTCAGGGCGCTTGATCTGAATAAAGATTTTGTTTTTTACAGAGAACGCAAGGCAGTAGGCAGCCCGGGCTGGATCGGGTCCATGCCCTGGCTGATCGCCTACTGGAGAAATTGGTAGTTTTAATGTATCTCTTATAGGTGGCCTGTAAGAGGCCGTTTTAGGTGCCTGAAATGGGAAATTTTTTGTGTCCCAGGTGGGTTAAGCTGATTCTGAGCAGACCCATGGGAGTGGGCGGCTCCCGCTTTTCGACAGGATAGTATAAGATTCCACGAAGATGTTGCGACCCAAAAATCGGGGGTTTTAGTTAAAGATGTACTGCTGAGAGCCTAGAAAAACGGTTGTTTAAAAGCCCAGCTGAGGACCCCAAATATTTACGGGTGAAGGATGGGTTGAGCCGAACGCGTGATTTTGAAACCCTGTAGGCCCCTAATAACAACCTAGTAACCCTAGGTTGCCGGCATTGCATAAGTAGCTAAATTCTGCGGGTTTAAGTTGGCCCTAATAAAATGATCCTTCAGACAAATTGTGTAAATTTCACCTTCTAACCGATTAACGTAGCAAATTGTATTCATGCTCGTACATGCCAGGATGGGTTTGCGAGATTAAAATTGCTGCGAAAAGGTTCACGACCCGGATTTTATAAGAATTTCGTACAAGGCCCTAACCCGTCCTGACACGCCTCGTACAATACATTGGACAACACATACCAAATACTATGCCAGCGTCAGGTGTGCGCACCGGGATCAGCTCAGCACAAATAGTAGGAGTGGAGTTTATAGCACAAATTTACTCTAAAATTGACCAAAATAGTAGGTTGTCAAAAGGCTGGAAACGCACAAAAAAATCATTCGTGGAGGCAAGACTGCACAGACTAATGACATATTTCTGCTGGGAATCAAAACATTTATGACAGCATGGGGCCAATAATTTGCAGGTACATCGAAATTTTCCTGTTCGAAGCGTTAACTAAAACTAATATTTTTGACGTATATACTACTACCAAAACCCGCTACAACCATACCAAAATTTGTAGAATACTATGAGATAATTTCGTTTCAGTCTAATAATATATATCAATTAAGCAAAATTAATCAAAGCAACCTATTCGATATTGATCCCTACAAACAACAGCATGATTTTTGCATAAAAAAATTATAGTAAACGGTGCATTTTGAGTTATACTTCAGATCTCGGTCACGTGGACACTTGAAGCAACGCCCTTTCTTCCCATTTGTCGCAGAAGATTCGGCGTGTTCGACGTTTTGATCGTCCCGGTTCGATTGAACACGTCTAATTAGAACCACCCCCAAGTTCTGCAGAAAAAGACATCTTTTGTAATTCTTCTCCTTTTTATAGCCCGGTTCAATCGCCATCAAAATCATGAAAGCGTTCACATTGTCCAATGCGCCAATGAAGTATGGGGCCACCTGCGTACGTCTTACCACAATTATTGGATGTATAGCTTAAGTTCTCATTCTTTGATATTAAAAATGATCGCCACCGAGACTGAATGAAGAGCGAAAAGAGGCTCATCCACCGAGGGCCAGTGTCCAGGGCGACGGGCCTACCCTCCGTAGTATCCGATACTAACACAGAAATTCCGACGAGGACCTCTACCGTAGCTGCACGGCTTGAGAATCTACGTCTACGTTCTGTAAGCGGCTTTTGAGATGTGGGCTACCTTCATGATCTCATGAGGGCAGAAACTCGACTACGTAGGAACGGTCTCGATAACTCTTTAAGTAAAGCGAATTGTCGCAGTTGACTCCATTTCACTCTTTTCTCTCGTAGGTTTTCGTGTATTCATGAGACTCACTTAAAGGGTCTGAGGTCTGTGACCATTTCCTTGACTCAAGGCCGTTACGAGATCACCATCTCGCTCCTCATTTAACTCTTTAAAAACTGTATTGATTGGTTTTTCGCATTCCTGGACATCAAAGACCGCCGCTCCGTTTAACCCTTGATGAAGAGCTGAGCTAAAGTACGTCACCCTGCATTTAGGGCGACCGTGTTTGCCCGATTGAAGTTTATTTTCGTTTTTGAGTAAGAGGGGAACTATCTCACCGTACGGTGCACGACTACAAGGGTACTCGTCTAGGTTGACTACGGGGTCACCTCAACGAAGGAAAGACGCACTTACGCATGAACTAGAATTTTAGCGGAAACTTGAACAGAGGCGTTTTGTTACTATGACAAATCATTTCTCATCGATCTGGTGTGTAAAGGAATACGTCTAATCCCGGCCTAATTTCCTGTGTGAATCTCCAAACACCGGCATATGAGAGACTATCCAAACGCTCCTAACTGTTTGTCAGATCTGGAGCAATTCCGCATCGCCAGCCCACATCGAACGGAAACACCTTGCTTTGACAAAACCAACTAGTCCGGTGACTTATGAACTTCCAGCGTAGTGGTTCCGTAACGTGCTGCCTCGTACCTTAAACAGCAAAGCCTCGAGACAATGCCGCACCTTGCACCGGTAGGAACGTACGAATTACGGAGGCCCTGGACGTACTGTTGAAAGATTAATGGAGCTCCCTACCGTAATCACATATCTTCGGAGAACCCATCTACCCGAGAGCGATGATTGTTTAAAACAGGTTGAAAATCTCAGAGAGCAATGCTTGGAATCCTCTGCTGGCTCTACTGGTCTTATTATTTGCTTACCTAAACTGCGGGCTGTGGTCACGACTCTCAAAAGATTCATTCGCTCTATACAACTGTTCCCTCATACCATGTCCGTTTGAACCTATCCCCTCCTTTTTTTTCTTTCTTGTTCATACCCCTGAGCCCTTAATCACACTTGCAAAATAAACAAACTACCCACCGAGCGATTGTGATGTAAAACGTGCCCGATAGGTAGGGAACAAGTCGAGCTTGATGTGACTCATTTTAGGCATGATTTTCTATTATACTCGGGCACAGGCACTTTACGGGCGCGCGGACCATACACCGGACGATCCAGCACCCATAAGGGCGGCCCCTACGCTTTAAATTTTAAATAAACAATGGGCTCTGATAAGGCTTTTCCTTATGCCGCACAAGGAAAGACCCACCTGGGTAAATCAAGGACCCAAAAGCAAGACCCGAGCGCGAAGGGAAAAGAAAAGTAAGACAAACGAAGAAAACGAGGACGAATATCGACAACCGGCAAAGCGCAAAAGCCCTTATTTTAAACTTATTTACTCGATTGGCTCCGCCACTGCATCGGGCAGTTTTCTTTTATACTTTATATCTACCCCTCTTCATTCTTCGACTTGTCTGGGAGGCAACATCTCTTGAAAATTTTGGGTTGTACGAAAAAGGAAAACTGTGCCCAACTGTGACGTCTATGTTCTGAAGCGGCTTGACAACATATAGCGATTCGAACAACAGAATATTAAACGACAGCCGCCGGTCAGTTCTGGTCCAACAGCAAAGTTGATTGATGCCCCTAAGCAGGGCAGATTGTGATGTACCGCCAAAGATAGTAAACAAATTAAACCTCGCGCTGCACAGCAAAATTGGGAAATTGAGAAATTTTGGTAATTTTGTTTGCCCTTCAAGGCTTGGGAAAATGGATGTTCAATCGTCTAGATGAGGGCCCTAAATACTTACAGATAACGGTTAATTGGTCCCAAATCCGTTGTTTAGAAGCCCCAGTGAACCCGAATAATAGTCTTATAGCCCAATTTTACATTGGTTACACATAAATCCCATTATATGGAAATTTAGATCACCAGTAGTATAGTAAGGGGAATACAAACACCGAGGATTCGAAATTTCATTCACCTTCATTTTTGCAGGAAAATTTTAATTTTTTGTTCGGGGTCATTAGCGTGGTACCGGGTTGTACGGGGTTATATGGTGGTGCTGGGTTGTACCATGGTGTCAGCGTGTGTCGGGCACTTATTCTAAGCACATTATAATTTTCCGCTCAGTATTGCTGAAATGGTTCTTGGTGCATAGAGCAATTATTGCTATAATATTGCATAGTCTAATTAGTAGTAATAAGCTAAGGTTTTGGTTTACTGGTAGATATATTCTTATTCATTATATATATAATATGCTAATATAAAATACATCCTCATTATATATATAATATGCTAATATAAAATTCATCCTTCCTTACATAAACTAATATTTACATGTTTTTCTATACTCCATTTAGAACATGATTTGTATATATCAAAATAATATATAAAACTATGATAGCAGCAATGATTTATAATTCAAGCCTATAAAGCTATAAAATATGACGCTTTGACACTGGCGATGACTGATAAGCTTTGATATTTAAATGATAAATAAGTGTTCCACTTTAGTTGGTTTTTCGCATGATAAGCCCAAGATATTATAAATTGTTGGACTGAATGGGGGCTTCCTGAATGATAACTTGGTTATTTGTCCAATAGACCGCCAAAATACTGAAACTGTAGAAATGATAGTGTAAATAAAGTATGATCTGCTACAACTGGTTATAACTATAACAGGCCTTGTAAGGATTCGGCGACTTCAAAGGGTAACCATCGCTTGTAAACTTGTCCAGTTATCTTTAGGGAACCACACCTATCATTTTCCAGGATAAGAAACGGTTGGTCGTTTTCACGTATCGCCAATTTAACTAAACCTTTCTTCTTTCTTTGCCTTGCGTATTTTTGTTTTCAGTCGCCTCTAAAAGTATTACTTGCTATTTATAAATTTTCAGTGCTTCTTTTTATTTTCTTGAGGCTAAGTTTAGGTTGTATTTTGGTCATGTTTCAGTACAACTCCAATGTAAACATTCCTAAAAATGTCAATTCATCCACAGTAGTGGTATTATTGTGGCTAGTACTTTTGGTGAAAATCATTAAAATTTTATACAAACTGTTGTAAAATTGGCTCCGTTAAAATTTTAGCAGTGTCTTGCAGTTTTGTCATGTTTCGCAAACAACTACGATTATATTTTACCGTATTTTTCTGCTTTTAAAATCTTTCGTATCCTGTTTTGTGTATGTTATTACATCGCCTCATTACATCAAGGAGCTCAATTCATAAGTGGAAATAAGGTTATCAACACTATTATTTTGATTCTTGGCAAAGATAAATCCTTTCACTTAACCATGGGTTCTTGCGCCCTTGCGTCGGTTCTAGTGTTTTTCGAATAAAAGGCGTGCTCACCGTAAGTTAGATAATTTATTTTAGTGTAGTAAGCCAATACGTAACGAAAAAATTGTTAAAATAATAATTACCAGCTGTAGTTGTGTTGAACAGCTGTCCATGGGTTGTGTAAATTGCCCGATTCTGAAAGGCATCTGTTGATAATTAGCGGTCATTACTTTGAAGCCGCGTAGCAGCAAAGTAAGAATTAATGTTTGCTTTCACCTAGGGTAGAAATTAAGGTTTATAATTACTAAGCGTTTACCGAACACACGGCACTGATTTATTCCAACAAATTTGAATTGAAAACATATCCTGTGTAATCGTGGGAGCTTAACAGCAGGAAAGTCACGGTTATAGTTTCAGCCGCATAATTTAATTCCAATTTGCCACTTAGTGCGTAGTATAAAATGGTAATGAATTTCAAATTTTCAGCAGTGTCCTTCTCAAGATTAGATCCCACTTGTTTGTGCTCCATGTTATGAAGGCAACATACGCGTCCCATAAAATTGCCAATATTCAAATTTTTGTAGGGGCTTTTTTGAAAAACAACTCTTAGCTCGTTTATATTTTTTCATACTTAGTGCATACCATAGTACTACATTCGTTAAAAAGTTCGTCACCGTTATCAAGCATTAATGGGTTTTCAAGTATTATTCAATGCTTCCCAAGGGACGTTGGGCTTCTTTATCAACTAAACGATAAACCATTTTCACAGTTCTAAAAAATAAGTCCATATTTTAAATAATTAGCTTGTCCTATCTATAACGAATTTTAATCGAAATAATAACTTCATAGTGCCACAGGTCATGCGATTTAAAATTTAACAAGCTTGGCGCCTAGCAATACAATAATACTCGAATAAACTTAAGGTGTGCCCCCTACCATCCCCTTTTCACACAGTGTACAACATACTGTTCGCCAACAGCGCGCCGATTTTAGTACCTTTTAGATTTATTTCCACATTTTTTCGGTATCCTCAATGTTGACTGTCCGACGACCGAAAGACCTCATCTCTGTTGGCCTAACATACTAAGACCATTACTGGCAATTTGCGTTCAATGAAGCAATGAGCAATTTCCCCATTTCTGGCAACACAATATACGATCTCAAGTATGTTTCCTGTTCTATGAGATGTGACGGTTCGCGATAGCCACGTAAAATTTTATTATCAAATGTAAAGACGGAATTTCTGTGATTCACGAATAAAATTGATCGAAATCTCAACCGGGCAGTTCCGCAACCATTTGCTAATGCCCCTAACTTTTGTTCCTTTCAATTTCAGCGGATCTTAGGTTGGATGAATAACCGATTGCAAATCGCTGTTGATAAAAGAGGATGGTAGGGGGCACACCTTAAGTTTATTCGAGTATTATTGTATTGCTAGGCGCCAAGCTTGTTAAATTTTAAATCTCATGACCTGTGGCACTACGAAGTTACTATTTCGATTAAAATTCCGTTATAGATAGGACAAGCTAATTATTTAAAATATGGACTTATTTTTTAGAACTGTGAAAATGGTTTATCGTTTCGTTGATAAAGAAGCCCAACGTCCCTTGGGAAGCATTGAATAATACTTGAAAACCCATTAATGCTTGATAAAAGAGGATGGTAGGGGGCACACCTTCCGTCCTTGGGTATTATTCTACCTAGCGCTTGTTAAATTTTAAATCTCATGACCTGTGGCACTACGAAGTTACTATTTCGATTAAAATTCCGTTATAGATAGGACAAGCTAATTATTTAAAATATGGACTTATTTTTTAGAACTGTGAAAATGGTTTATCGTTTCGTTGATAAAGAAGCCCAACGTCCCTTGGGAAGCATTGAATAATACTTGAAAACCCATTAATGCTTGATAACGGTGACGAACTTTTTAACGAATGTAGTACTATGGTATGCACTAAGTATGAAAAAATGTAAACGAGCTAAGAGTTGTTTTTCAAAAAAGCCCCTGCAAAAATTTGAATATTGGCAATTTTATGGGACGCGTATGTTGCCTTCATAACATGGAGCACAAACAAGCGGGATAGGTATAAAAGGACGCTGCTGGAAATTTTGAAATTCGGTTTTGCCATTATCTACGCGCTAAGTGGCAAATTGGAATTAAATTATGTAGCTGAAACTATAACCGTGACTTTCCTGCTGTTAAGCTCCACGATTACACAGGATATGTTTTACGATCAATTCTTTGGAATAAATCAGTGCCGTGTGTTCGGTAAACGCTTAGTAATTATAAACCATAATTTTTACCCTAGGTAAAAGCAAACATTAATTCTTGCTCTGCTGCTGCGCGGCTTCAAAGTAATGACCGCTAATTCTGACAGATACTATTTTAAATTGGCAATTTACACAACCCATGAACAGCTATTCAACACAACTACAGCTGGTAATTATTATTTTAACAATTTTTTCGTTACGTATTGGCTTACTACACTAAAATAAATTATCTAACTACGCTGAGCACGACTTTTATTCGAAAAACACGAGAACCAATGCACCTGGGCAAGAACCCAATGGTCAAGTGAAGCATCTAGTTTGCCAAGTATCAAAATAAGTGGATAACCTTATTTCCACTTATGAATTGAGTTCCTTGATCTAATGAGGCAATGTAATAACATACACAAAACAGGATACTAAGATGTTTAAAGCAGAAAAAAGCACGGTAAAATATAATCGTAGTTGTTTGCGAAACATGGCAAAACTGCAAGACACCGCTAAAATTTTAACGGAGGCAATTTTACAACAGTTTGTATAAAATTTTAATGGTTCACCGAAAGTACTAGCCAGATAATACCACTACTGTGGATGAATTAACATTTTTAGGAATGTTTACATTGGAGTTGCACTGAAACATGACCAAAATCTAACCTAAACTTAGCCTCAGAATATAAATAGCAGCAACGAAAATTTATAAATAGCAAGTAATACTTTTAGAGGCGTCTGAAAGCAAAATACGCACGGCAAAGAAACGTAATTAGGTTTAGTTAAATTGGCGACACGACTAACGACCAACCGTTTCTTATCCTACGCTTATACTGTGGTTCCCTATAGATAACTGGACAAGTTTACAAGCGATGGTTACCCTTTGAAGTCGCCGAATCCTTACAAGGCCTGTTATAGTTATAACCAGTTGTAGCGATGGTACTTTATTTACACTATCATTTTCTAGTTTAGTATTTTGGCGGTCTATTGGACAAATAACCAAGTTATCATTCAGGAAGCCCCCACTCAGTCCAACAATTTAGAATATCTTGGGCTTATCATTCGAAATGCAATTAAGTAACACTTTTATTTTATCATTTAAATATCAAAGCTTATCAGTCATCGCCAGTGTCAAAGCGTCATATTTTATAGCTTTATAGGCTTGAATTATAAATCATTGCTGCTATCATAGTTTTATATATTATATTCATATATACAAATCATGTTCTGGGCATCGCTTTATAACGTCTATAATATGCGAAAGTTTTACCTACCGTCTGGCCCTGTCGTTCTTTTGCAACCAGCCACCTAAATTGAATCAAAATAATGAACAAGCTAATCCAAATTGGATGTAAACTTGACAGCAGCTGAAGCTCGATCTAGACCTTTAGAGAAATCCAAGGAAATATTTAGCTGAAATCCTATCAAAAATTCTAATTATTTTTTTCCACAAGATGTAGCGAAATGTCTTGTTTGCACAGTAAATTTAGTTTGCGGTCTGATATTGTGTTTCAGGACGACACGCACAACAAAAACGATGCAGTTGTGCAGTATACGCCTCGTAACCCCAGAACCGTGTGCTAAATACGATCAACTTCGCCTGTTTAGGGCACAGTTTCCTGTCAAACCGTCGCTGTTAAAAGAAGGAGCAATGGATAATCAAATTCATGCAGAACTCAGTCAACGCACTCCATTGTGCGAATCGTCTACCTCACCGCCCAACGGCGCCGAGCGTCACAATGAAGAAAATGAAAGCAACTCTGGGACCCCTACTCCACCGGCGGTGAACTCACCGACTGCTACGCCGCGGCCATCGCCGCAATGTGAACTTTTACATTCTTCGGGACCTGGCTATAAGGCACGCGATTACTCACCGACGTGGCCTGAATATTCTCCACCTGCGTCGCCCCATTACGCCCCGGAGTCGAGAGGTTCTAGAGCCAGGGCTTCCCCGGGGTCACAAGAAACCGCTGATGAATCACCAGCCTCCCCCGAACCACACGACGTTGGAGAGGCACCACCTGATCAGCAGCAACGCGCATATATTTCTACGCCAAGCAGGTGGGATGGTTATTATTAACGGTATAACAATTAAAGGAGTAAATTATGGCATTCGGCACGAAAGTGACGGCGGGTTCTCGATTAACTTTTCGCCGTTTAACTAACCGGCCTAATGTACAGTAAAGCATATAAACTAAACACATATAGTGGAAACTAAGGCAATGTTGTATAGTAATGTTTCGCAACTTTGTAATATATATATAACTAATCCAAACTGTAAGAGAATTTTAAAAAAAACAACATAATCACGACCGCAGTAGCAAATACTGGTAAAAATTTTAAAATATTACTACCGACGCACTTATTACTGTGCATAAACCGTGCTGCGCTATGTATATTTTGTTTAATAGCATTACCATGGTGAAGGAAGAAAAATGACATGCATATATCAATGGTAGATCCAGTAATAAATTTCTGCTTTCGTTTGCTACTTCCGGTTACGGGATTTCCGGGGGCTTCGAAGAGCGTCATCGTAGTTGAAGTATCAATAATGACTTTGTAGGGGCTAGCGTGTTCTCCGAAACGGGTCATATATATGTCGATATATATACGCGCTAAAAATCTTCTATCGGGCGTAACATTTTAAATTTGATGGATTTTTAAACTTTTTTGTTGGATAGAGCTTGTGCTCTTCTTGTGCCCTCCAGTTATGCGCCGTTCACAGAAAGATGCGTACAGCGACTGGAAAATTTATGTTACAAACGATGCGTCGTCCGTACCTTGTTACAAACGATCGATCGTCCGTATGTCAGGCTATAGACGACAAGGCGTCTATAACTTCGGTTACAGACGATTCGTCGCCCGTAACAAATATTACAAACGACGAAGTGTTTGTAATATTTGCTATGTACAATCGGTTGTTTATAACATTTGTTATAGACGACCGATCGACCGTAGCAAATATTACAAACGACGAAGTGTTTGTAATATTTGCTATGGACGATCGGTTGTTTATAACATTTGTTATAGACGATCGATCGTCCGTAACAGAAATTACAAGCGACGAGGTGTTTGTAATATTTGTTTATGGACAATCGATTGTTTATAACAAAAGTTAAAAACGATCGATCGTCCATAACAAATATTACAAGCGATGCGGTGTTTGTAATATTTGTTACGGACGATCCATCGTTTATAACAAATGTTATAAACGACCGATCGTCATTCGAAAGCGACGAGGTATATGGCCTACTTTTTGGTACAGAGGAGGGGGTGACAGATTTCAGATGTTTGTAAGCCTCCTGCAACTTTTGGTCTGCAATTTTCACACTTTTGTTTCAAATTTGAACACAAAAATAAAAACCTAGTAAAATATGAAAACTTTGTATTGCAGTTATTGTTCAAATATGAAACAAAAGTTGAGAGAGGCATGACAAACGCGATAAAATTGCCTTGTTCCCCCAAAAAGTGGAATAAATAACTCAAAACTCATCCCAATTATCTAATATACCATGTAAAAAATTAAGACGGAGTGGGTGAGGCAGGAGGAGTTTCCTTTTATGGCGTTAGTTGGTAAAATAGTGAAACTTTGCTTTTGTCGCTGTCACTCATAATACTTCTTTGGGTAGATCAATTTCGCTAACATTTTTTGTTCAATAACAAAAGTGATGGTTACCCGACATCGAATATCTATTAAGGAGTCAAGCACGCCGATATCTGCGATATTTGCGGTTTCGTGTCGGATATGATTTTTAAAACCAACCGAATATGAGTTTATTAATTAACTTTTCATTAAGCGATAGCTTACTATTTGTTTCCAATTGTTTATATAGCTACATACTGGCAAATTATCTCAAATGTATGAAATAGTTTCAAAGTATATCAATATATTGATATTTAATTGCAAATTGTACAAACAGGAACTTTTTTCGCTGTGATTACTTATATTAGAAATAGAATTGCTATAGTTCCTACAAAATGATCAGGTCTAATTAACTAGATTTTAGTGCTATTAGCCGTTGGCATATGTCGTACAAGAAGCAATCTTGAAACAAATGAAGATTATTAGGAAAGAAATAAGTTTTTCGAAGCTTGGCCTTAGACTCAATTTCGCCAGACGCTAGTAGATTCCATCGTTTTCCCACATTTGGCTGTCTTTAAACGCTTTATTTGTCAATATTTGTCTGTTTACCAAACGGTCTATGACTATTTATGCAATACACCTTAGCATTTAGCTATTCACAAAGAATCTAGAAGTGAAATTATTGGATTTCACTCATTCGGTCAGTAGCTGTGGTGTACGGAAAATCTCATGTAGCTAACGCGGAGGCAGCATCACATCGATTCCAGCAATCCTCGGTTTACTCCAATGATTATCGGGACATGGCGGTCTGGATGATTTGCTATAGAACTTTTGTAGAGAAAGTTCGGAAAAAGTTACTAGACCACATGTTCTCGGAGTAAAGCTTTTCCAACAGTTTAGGTGCATTTCTCGCCAAGCCTAACATTAGGACATCACTCTATAATATCTGTGTTAATTTCAAAAAATCTTTACAGCAGTTGCATTGTATATGCGATTATTTATGTCTATGATAATTATTAGAAGATATGGAATGTCTTATAAGTATTTGTGCAGATACGCGACGTTTGTGGGTATATTTAGCCTGGGATTTTGACCATAACAATGGGTTTTGGTTCCCGATAACCAGATATTATGAGAGACGCATACCCCCATCCACCTTTGCGATCTGCCCTATGCCGATTGTACGCTCTCGCGGTACTGAAATCGTGCATCTGTATGTACAGTTTCGTAAATTTATCTACAAAGGTCTTTCGATCAATCAAGTAGCATTCGTTTGTCACGTTCTGGTATTAGAACTTAACGACTAAGCTTAACATATACGCAACATAGCAGGCCAGGTTTCAAAGAGGAAAATTTTTGACAGCAAATGGGAAGAACTCTTGATTATTTTAGTTTACGGGTCATTCGTAATAGTTGCAATGGAATTGATGACAAATGGCAAAGCGAAGAAGAATCGAATTTTATTTTGATGGTTGGGAGAACCCCAAGCAAAACTGTTGTAATAGCGACTAATTATAAACAAATTTTAGCAAGCCGGCTACTACGACATCTATGTTCACAACAATATTAATAGTAGCACAGTGTTGTGATAGACGTAGACAGGGTCGGTTCGATAGCGCAAGCATTGTGCATATGGCATTATTCGTAAATAATCGAATTTCATATTTTCATTCGAACCATAACTCCGTAGGTAATAACAACAACAGCAAAGCTTACTGAGGAATGGCTTTATAGAGCATAATATAGACGTATATGTAAACATATATTTATATATATACATAAATACTTTGAGTTCTTGATACAACTGCTATATTATATATACCTAACCTTTCAATATACCTCAAATAAAAAACGGAGAGACTCCGCTTACATCTAACTGGCTATAAATTTCTGTTGGCGTGGATAGATTTGTCTAATTGCACTTTGTCTAAATGAGACTTAAATGTGTAATAATTCAGTGCCAATCGATGACCATCAATCTGCTCGGATAACGAGTTCCAAGCAGCAACTGCACATAGGGAAATACTGTGTTTCTTAGCCTGTGACCACATGTTCTTACAGTGTGCGATGCCTTAAAGATATTCTGTTCAACATCTAACTTCACTGTTACGACATATAAAGATCATTATAAAATCGGATTTCAAAAACTGGACTTTGAGAGGTTGTAAATTTAACATACGTAGACGGTTTTAATACGAAAAGCTGCTGCCAAACCTGCCCCCATGGATAGTCTTGTACTGAAGTATCTTTGCACATTTTCGACTCTATCCACATCAATCATCAAATAAGCAGGCCATACTTGGGAGCCTACCTAATTAAGTATGTATACTGAAATCCAAAGCTAAGATCACGGCATATTATATATCTCCAATAACAATTTATAGAAGGTATTATTGCATCGTACAGTTGGTCTGGCGTTATTACCAAGCAATGTAAAATATTACACTTTGTTAGCGATATTTTCTATATTTGCTCAGAGCACAAGTGATCTAGAGCTTGCTGAGTTCCACGTTGCCGCATCAATGTATCTAAAACCAATGTTACACCTCGTCGTTTATAATATTTGCTATGGACGATCAATCGTTTATAACTTTTGTTATAAACAATCGATCGTCCATAAACAAATATTACAAACACCTCGTCGCTTGTAATTTCTGTTACGGACGATCGGTCGTCTATAACAAATGTTATAAACAACCGATCGTCCATAGCAAATATTACAAACACTTCGTCGTTTGTAATATTTGTTACGGACGACGAATCGTCTGTAACCAAATTTATAGACGCCTTGTCGTCTATAACCTGACATACGGACGATCGATCGTTTGTAACAAGGTACGGACGACGCACCGTTTGTAACAAAAATTTTCCAGTCAATGTACGCATTATTCTGTGAACGGCGCATTAGGTCCAATTTTGTACGTCCGTTACACAGTTTAGGGATAAAAACCGATTTTTTGTGTCATTTTACGTTATATTACATGCATGTCAAAAAAAAATTTTGCAACACCTACAACTCTAGAATGGACTGGTGGGTATGGCCAATTTTTTTCCAATTTCTACGATTAAGATTCTACATTTCCGTGTACAAAAACTTGCATGTACCTTCCCCCATTGCTGAGCAGGGGTTGAGCAACCCCTTTTTCAGACAAAATCTAGCCAGGAGTTTGTTATTATTCCTCATAACCTAACTTTGGTCCAATTTGGCTCAAGTTTTCAAGGCGTATGCATCCTTCTACTGTGTGCCTATAACCTTTACAACGATTCGATATACTTTCTAATGGGGGAGTAATGGTGTCAAAACCTCTTATACTGACTAAAATTAGCCAGCATCTTGATATTTCCTAGTTGTAACGCAGCAGAGGCTGAAGTCATTTAGCTCAAAGTTCCAACATATATAAAAGCTTTTTTGAGTCTTTCTGTTGTCATGTAACAACTGTGCAATCTTTAATTTTTCATTTCAACAGTTTTGACTATAATCTTCCTCTGTGGCAAAGCAGTAGATTCCGTTGGGCATGGAAAAGCTAGTATATAACATTTGCGTTATTCTTATGTCACTATCACTTTGTATACATTGTATTTATAACACTTGTGCTATAATATTAGCCAATATTGTATGATGTAATATGGGATCCTGTTGTTGAGTTTGCTGTAACATTGCGACATATCTTATGACGCGTCGAAAAAAATTAAAAGCCATAGGAAAACGTATAAAAGTTCAATCTATATTAGAATGTCTAGACTTATTAAAATTTGCAGAATAAGTAACAAGGTAAATTTTAAAATTTTGGACGTAATAACGGCTGAGAAAATGTCTGTTATAAGTAAAAGGTGTGGATGTGCAGCGTTGTGGATATTTTTACAGTTTTTTCTTGATTTGTCAAGCAAGAAATACTATCACATGAATTTTTCTAATACATATGATGACTTAATTTCACAGGTTTTGACGAGTCACATATGTCTGTAAATGTTATCACGGGTAATATTTCGATGGATAATGAGCGCCCTCAAGAAGGATTTTGCATACCTCGTACTGAGTGTTTCACTCTTTCTGTTCCCTGTATTATTTATGGCACTTGCCGTTTTGCGTAACATATCAGGATAAACAAAGGCGACTGGTGCACGTGTTGATGGGAAGCGATTTCTAAGGGCAAAGTTTTATTTAACCAAATAAGCACTGATCATGCGGTACATTTACAATACGCAACGCGACGAAGTATATTTGCAACACATTTATAGTTTACGTATAGCAGTGATCGCAAGCGCAGTGTTGAAAGCATCGTTCAGAAAAATTTGTCTGCGTTTTAGCGCCACCAACAGCTTTCAAAATTACACCGTCTAATCCAGGATTATGTTGAAACGCATTTGTTACTAGCTATTAGTAGGTAATGTGAATGTTTACAGGGAAGAAGGTCTAAGGTTGTCTTTGTTTACGAAGTGGAGGACATTATCACCGGCTAATTTTGAAAGTTGACTTAGTAATTTGCTAAAAATTATCATATATCTCCAGTGATAGTCCCCCCCCGCACAGTATTTATAATAAAATCGAAATCAAACTGAATTTGTGTTTTTAAAATTTTCTTAATACGATCGCGTTTTTCATTCAGTTTAGTTATTTCTTTCAATGGATTCTGATCACAAAAGTCTTCCTGGGTTCGCCAGTATTTGTGGTCCGCCACGAAGTAGTCCTATTGCCCTGAGAATAGATAGTCATTAATATATTCTTCCCTTGAAGTGGCTTCCTGGTACCGGAACTCGCAGCCGTTTTTCTTTGCTTCTTCCGTAAATATTCGGTACAGCGACAACTGTCCTGTGGTGTAGAGGGTTTCCAAGAAATTATGAAACACGGTGTTGTCTTGACCTTTGAGCCAAGCGTAAAACCGGGTTTGCATTTCGCCACACGCAGGGTTCCGTAGCTTCACCAGGGTGACGCAGTCCATATGACGATGTAGGCTTTGCACTGTAGGGATTATGTCAAGTTGATGGTTAGGTAAATTAAGCAATATTTCTGAATGATTACACATATTTTAAATAACTGAAACAAAGTGTTTTACATAATTATACTAAGTGTACGAAATCCATTAAGTTTCAACTGGACTAATTAACAGTAATAGTGTTCAGACACACCTCTCCAGGTTATTTAATGGTTAACAAAATGCTCCCCAACTTCGTGAGCCAAATCTAACGCAGCAAAGTCCCAAGCAGTAACACAAGGTCCATCTAATCCTTTTTCAAGTAGTACTTCAATGGTTCTGATCTTCGCTAGCAGTTCTGTGGCTTCCTGCAGCGGATTGATTTCCGGCTGCTTCAGGCTATACTTTCGACTCTCTTCGCGGACTAAATGGTGGAACTGGCAACAGAACAGGAATCTATATATTCCTGCCGTGACCTCGCTTGTTTAACAAAATATGTACGACCGCGCTGCTTTGCCTCCTCCATAAACGCTCGGAATACGGACAGCTGGCCTGTAGTGTATAGAGCTGCTAGAAATTCCCGGAATACGTAGGGAGGTTGCATCGACAGCCACTTGTAAAACCTGTGCTGCCTCTCCCCGTCGCAAAAAGCTATTAAAGCTTGAAAAGTTTTACGGCTCATATGATTAGACAATGCCTTGACGATCCACGTAACGTTAAATTGATGATGATGTATCAATGAGTGTATAATTTCACAGTGATAATACATAACTGGTACGAAAGTTTATAGGCAATGTAAATATCTAAAAATATAGAAATGTAAGGTAATGTATAACCTTTACAATACTTGAGACTTATTTTTGAAACGTTTAAAGATATTTCAATTATAACCTAATATAGCCATACTGGTGCTCTCCAAAAAGCGCAAATTGCTTTTTTCTTTTATTTAAAAATCGAAACACATATGACAACAAAAATACACATAAACTGTAAATTATTTTTTCATTTCATCCCTGACTATCATCAAAAGTTCGCCGAGTACATTCTTCCCAGGAATTTCTTGTTCCGTTTCGTAGACTAGATCTTATTGTGACACGCCGGTACCAAAGTAGTCATCGTATTCCGTTGCGTAAACCAATGTGGCATCGCCGGTATCCAGTAGCTGTTGCTTGAGGGACTTGTTGTTGTTAAATTTGGTCCATAAAGCCTCCATCATTGCGTCTTATTGCATTGCCTTCCATACCTTGGAGTTATAATTGTTAATGTTTATTGATAACTGTTTAGCTTTCGATGGTGATCGGCATCGAAGAATACGGTAATAATTGTCAAAGTCCCCGAAATGATATGCCTTCTTTGCCTGATAATATTGTTCCGCGCTGTGATAAGGAATACCGCCTGCCAAATACCGGCTGACGAAGAAGTTGGAGAACGGGGACCAACCGCTGAAGAAGAGGATACGTTGTTTTCCGCTAGGTGACGTTACTGTACGTGTTGTTGTGCATTGACGTTTAGCTGCATTAACTTCCGTTTCCATTTTACGTTTCCCACTTCGGTCTTCTTGCATTGCCTTTTTTGGTGATAAACTTCTTCCGAGTGCACTTGATGGAACACCAGCAGCCTTCTTAATGATGTCAGTAAACCGGGATGCGTCGGCAGGTCGTTGTATTTTGAGAAACGGAGATGATGTAAAGTACCGAGCGTGGTCGATAAAATGTGAACCAATCGTACCGTTGTTGTATATCACGCGCTCCTGTGAGTTGAGTTGAACGTGATCCTCGAGGTAATGAGCGAAGATTTTTGCTTTGTTACGTAGACGTCGGGGTAATACGTGGACGATATCTTGAAGTGTTGTTGACGAAGTCGGTTTATTAATTATTTCTACTGGTCTATTTAATGATGGTTTATTTAATGAACTATCGGGAACGGTGCCTGCTTTAAGCTTCTCGAATAATCACTCCTCGACCAGTGCATACCGTTTAGGTTCACTCATACTTAAACAAACTTTTTAGGGCGGGGTTTGCTATATGAATTAACTTAGGAAACAGAGTATGGCCTACCCTTCTTAAAATTAACTTTTTCTTCGTAATAGAGTTCCTACGAGATGCTAGTGCTACAATTTTTCGTTTCTGTGACTTTGCCCAGGTTTGACTTTCGCTACTTAGCTTAATGTTTCCGTTTTCTATGTTTCTACAAATTTCCGCAACTGCGCGAACTAGGGAAACTGTGGGGTTTGATAGAACGGATTTTGCGTACTGTAGTGTAGCTCTCTCTAGAAATTTAAGCACGACAAGGTTTTCTTTTATGTATTCACTCATATGTATACGTAACTTTGTTCGTAAGGCAACAGTCCTTCTGACAGAATAAACTCGGGTGGAGTATTATGTTTTAGATTTATCATGAGGTAACCATACGGTCTTTTTAATGCTTTTGAGTGTGCCCCGGATAGATAATTCTTTTTATGGGGGAACATTCTAGATCCCAGAGATTTTATCATTGCCTGATCCCCTGGATTTTCAAAGAGACAGTAATAATCAGTATTTCGACGTATACAAGGACCCACTTTCGGGCAAAAGTATAAATTTTGGACTATACATATTACCGAAGTTAACTTACGTCTCAGCGTAGTGAATAGTGTTATTAACCTTTTATCAACAATTAAACTGTCTATAAAATCATCTAATATTACGATGTACTGGTGATTCTTTTTCATCGAATAAAAAATCAGTAAAACTGGGAAGTAGTTTTAAATTTTCGACGTTTAACACTAATAACTCTTTCTCAGGCATGTTCTAACAGTAAAAATTCTATCGAAGTTTTGGGTATGTAACTCATTTACGTGGCGAAGTAATTGCTGTACGAAATAACTTTTTCCTGATAGTGTTGATCCTGCTACGATTGCATTATAGGGTGGTTGGAGGAGTATTGGTGTATCGTGTAACAAAGCACTACTCTGACCACTTGAATTCTCCATTGTCCTTTACAGTGATTAACTGTCAATTTACGATAAAACTAACAACATTATAGGTTCTGTTAATGGTTTACTGTATGTTATCTCTATGTCTACGTTACCATTTTCTACTGACGACTGGTAACCACAATTTGTTGATCCGTCCCTAGTTAGTGTTATTGGTATCATAAAGTAGTCTGCAGCATAACCGAAGGCGTCAAATCCAGGCTCAAGATTACAGATATCGGTATTTTTGAGAAGGTTTAAGTATGATTTAAATATATCTCCCGACTCTTGGAACGTAAGAGGCACTGTTGTTGGGTAAGACTTTTGGTAACAAATACCTTCAAACTTTGAAGGTTGAAATGTTCAAAATTATACGGATTTTTATCTGTCTGTCCATTATATACTGATGCCCTTACCTGCATAAGTACTATTCTCCTGGGTACTCTCCCATTACTTATAAAGGACCATGAAACATTCATATCTCCCGTTTCCAGTGATTTGGTCACTATACTATGCCGAACAACCGGATATTTGAATCCAGTGCTGCTAAGTATGCGCTGATATTTGCTATGACTTTGGGTTGATAGCGTAACGTAGGGTGTTTAGAGCTTTGCTGATTTAATATTTGTACTGTATTTGGTATCTGTTTTGCCTATAATGCTGAAAGTGGGTTTGGTTCTATGTAAAACTAGTGTGATGGGTACGTTGTCTGGTAAAAATCTACCAATACTCAGAAAATCTGTAAATACGCGGCCATATAGCTCCCCTTTACTGCTAAATAACATACTGGACCTCTGAGCAGTTGCATCAGGTTCTAGATCAAAACCATATATACCGCAGGAGGATTAAGACGAGCTCCAAGTTCCGTTAAATTTGATTTCGTTCCAAATTCACCGCATACTGTAGAATTAACAACTGACCACTCCATAATAAACTGAAATAGCTTAAGAAATATAGCTTTTATGCTATTGCTTTTATATCTTTTTCAGTAACCCACGATGATTGGTCAAGAGGATAACCTTTCCATTGAACTAAATATTCAGTAACTCCGCCCCGTGTTTTCCTTCGTTTTAAAATCTTTTCAATCTCATAAATTTCTTCCCCACGTATAACTTTTTGCATTTCACGTTCATAAAATATACCTAAAATTGGTTTCCCTGTTATTGATTTAATACGGTATGTGGGTGGTGATGAAGGTATCTGTTGAGCAACGAAAAATTCTTCCTCCGTCCAGTTGGGATAAAAAGCTTTTGCAAACGGGAACTGACGTTTGAGTAGCTTAACCCTATCTCCCACTTGGAACTTATATAGCCGAGGAAATTTTGTAAAAGTTTTTGGAAAAAGCTTACGTCTTACCTTATCCTCGCTTTCCCTAGTTACATCAATTAGCTTAAAACCCGTGGTCCTAACCTTCCGTTTGTTAAGGGAGTCAATTATCTTAGGTAATATGTCTATATAACGCCAAGTGTTATGTTTTCTCATGTATATGTAAATTTTACGTTTAATATCACGGATTTTTCTTTCAGCGAAGACAGTTTTAGATTCGCCGTTCATAGTATAAATT
>JASANE010022724.1:0-64240 GCA_030248225.1 Trileptium ribeirensis | reverse complement strand
GTACCGGGTCCAACTTATAATTATCAATAGCAGAAATTTCTAAAACTTTCAAATACATCACATAGTAATATAACATCAGTTTTTACATAGAGATCATGGTATTGTTCGTGTTCTCTAAATTTAGTTCATTCCATACTTTTTTAGCATGTTTATAATCATCTTCAGTTATATTTTGATCATTCAGTTTATTGTAGAACGCATCCATAGAAGGTAGCTGCATATCATCAAAGCGTTCCCAAGAGTCCATATAATCATAGGGGTACAGCCCCTTTCGTAATAATAGTTCTGTATTGTCGCCAAACTCTTTCGTCATTGCCGGAAATTTACCATCCTTCTTTAAATTGTCCACCAACGCTTGAAGCGAAGACGATAAAAATTGAAAACTGTCTTTAAATTTGAGAGACCAAGTATATTTTTTAAGCTTTGGACTCTCTTCCGCTGCCATAGTATCTTCAGCCGCAATATTATCCAAAAGTTCATTATCCTCCATATCACTGTCTTCTCCCTCACCTAGTTGATCAAGAGAAATCACATCAGATAAATCGTCTTCGTTAACTTCTAGATGAGGATGAATGTTTGGTTGCATTGAGTCGTGTATAGCAAAGAGATGAGCGAGGTATCCATTAGGGTCATATGTTGCAGATCGTTGTTGTTGTTCCACCATTTGATGTTGAAGTTTGATGCTAAAGGACAAATAATCCTCAGCACCTTTGGGTATACAATCGAGCTCCATTTTGAGTTGATTGGTTAATTTACCAATCTCCTGCATGATGAGGTGACCATCATACTTTCGCAAGTTGTGGAAAAATATATTGACATCCCGGTTTATCTTGTAGCTGATGTTGCATTCATTATGGACTGCACCGCGAAATCGACCACAAAGATGACAGTGGTCTCTGACACGATCGTACAACAGTTGTTTGCCACAAATGAAGCAGTCTTTAGTGTAATGGTATTGATACCAATCGTCTTTAGTCATCTGCAGCGGTATTTGATTATTGACACGCTCTTGGTACTTGTTACCCAATTCAATTACATTGAGTAAAAAGTTTTTGACACAGTCTTTGCCGCGATATACCACGGGTTTCCCCATTTCTTTTGTATCTTCTCCACAGCACTGAAAAATGTCAATCATTCCATAGCCGCACACTTGATGTTTTTGATAAGCTTCGGTGTATGAAGTTGATGGACATGGTTGACAAGAATCGATGGGGAGAAGTAGCGTTTCAAAATCAGCGTAGATGGTGTACGGAGCTCGAAGCATCTTGTGTGTATTTCGAAATTGTAGAATATCGTCTTTGGGAAACGTTATTCTAGTATTTTCATTGTTTTTACACATTTCTGTATGGAGCTGCAGCTTCGCTTGTGAATATTGAGGAAGAAGACATCGTTGACAAAAGAACTTTTTGACTTTCTTATTTCGCTGATTTGATAGCAATCGATCCAAATCCTTGATCCAGCAATAATGTCCTTTGTATAATAGTAGATTAACCACTCGCTCACAGAGTCCCTCATATATACGTAGAGGTATTAGCTTGCCTTCGTCACAAGATATTACACTAACCCCAATATTGTTGAGCTTTTCAAATTTGTTGATGTCGCTGACTTGTACTGGGAAGTTGATACCATCGAACTTTAGATTATCAACATATTGTTCATATTTAGATTGACGAGTAGGGTGTTCATTGATTGGAACCGGGTACAGAGCTGACAATATTGCCCATTGAAAACATCTATTATCAATGTTTTGAACATTGATTATCGCCTTTTTCGACTGAACTGTTTTGGGGAGAGGCTTGTATGTGGCCCCTCGTAATCCAACGTATCGAGCCAAGTGGAGGTCAAGGTGTTCCACTTGTTTGACAATCCAGCCAGATCCACGTTGAACAAAAGTGTCAATGTTCTTTAAAATATCGTCGAAAATCACTGAAGTATGTTGATTGACGGTTGAAAAATTGAGTATCCGCTGTAATTTGCCAGAGAAGGTTGCGCTGATTGTCGTATCAGGATCCATATCCTTCTCGAACGTAACCTTCATTCCTACATACGCCTTGAGTCCGTTCCATGTAGAAAGTCGTTCTTTGATAGCATCCTCCAGCTGTCGTCTGCTATGATTAAGGAAAACAGCAGGGTCCACTACAGGACGACGTGATGTAATTTGATAGCTCTCCAAAAAACCACGAAGTGGTCTTGAAAGCAACGAGAGCATAAAACCAAGCAGTTCAGAAATGAGCGCCATATCAAACTGATTGAAATTTTTGAAATTACACAGCCTTTTATACCCTTTTCATGTATTCTCTGCTGACGCTGATTGGTTGAATTTTTGGAATTGTGCCAATGGAAGCTTCTAGAACATTCCAAAGTGATGAGTCATTAATCATAGTGAATGCCTGTGTGGAGGGGGACCATCATATGTATGTATTACGTATACATGTGTATGTATATATTATTTATTGCGTGGGCGGAGGGGAACTATTATTATATGTACTACGTATATATGTGTATGTATATATTATATGCGCGGGCGTAGGGGAGCATTTGTATGTATGTATATATGTATATATTATATAATGCGTGGAGGGGGTTATATATTACGTATCTATGTATATGTATTTAGGGTCATTAATTATATTTGACAGGTCACGTGACCCAGGGTCATTAATCATTATTTCCCCTAAAAATTTGACAGGTCATTAATCAAGTGGCCCAGAACCCCCCTTTTTTCCTACTACTGTGATATTTTATGGAAGTTTCCGAACGGGTCCGCACAGTTAGGAACCAAAAATAATAATTAAATATGTCAGATTTACTAAATGCAGATAATTCTTATGGTACCAAGTTGTTATAACAACTCGCGAAGTGTACATAAAATCTTGAAACTATCGGCGTACAAGCTCGGCTGCGGAAAATAGAAACATATATAACATTTAAATACAAATATTTCAAGTCAACTTGTGTATGCTTAAACCACTGTCGCATACGTTGAGAGGTAGCAAAGAAAGGTCTTTTCTGTTACCCCCAATCCCGAAATTGGTCATTTTTTAAGATACGGCGGTAATTTTTGCAACTTTTACACTCAGCTCGACGAACTGGTTCAGAAAATATCCATTTAGCCCATTTTATGACAATTTTTTAGCTTTTTTTGGTCTCCCCTTAGTATTCAATATTTTCGAACAAAGCATTTCTCGATAAATGTATAATTATATATATCATTTTTGGGGTAATTCATTCATCCATCCAAACGGTAATGTTTTGGCATAAAAATAACCAAGATAGATATTTTCCGAACCAGATCCTCAAGCTGGGTCGAATGGTAGCAAAATTACTAGTGCATCTTAAAAATTAACCAATTTAAGGTTGGAGGACGGCTAACCAAACAAGAGAGATTAATATACACCACAGCAGTCAAATTTTGAAAAATTTTGGCAAAGTAAACTTTTTACTTGTTAGAGTTGTAATATGGGCGTTCTTTGCATCTCCTTTTCGATCGGTATTCGCGTTGGTTCATTGGTAATAACGCATACTGGGTATATGGTTATCACTGTGATACGCTACTGGGGGCGAAAATAAAAGTTTTTCTAACAAAAATCACCAAATTTCGCCATTTTTTTCAATTGAGATTACCTTGGGTACCCTTGGTCTTCTTTCAGAGTTAATGAGTATGGCGAAGGTGAAAGCCATTGGGTTCGCCTATTATGCAGCCAATAATGAAAGCTCATTAACTAGGTACCCTCATACGGAAAACATGGCACTTAAAATTCTAAGAAGTACAATTAAAATTCTATGGTTTGGGCCCCAATTTAAAAAGTCAACCTAGCGCTCATTGAATAGTGTTGCCTTCAAGCTATAAATGGTAAACTGTTGTTATGTTCTAAGGTACTGCATCCGAAATATCCCATAAGTTATCAGAGATGTCATAGTGCGCTTTATGGAAGAACCAAAAATTGTGCCACGATTCGTAGACGTTTCAAGAAAGGGTGACTGCACGAAATCGAACGGAATGGTCACAGGCAACATAAACAAAAATGATTGTAACAGCTGCTGATTTGAATACAGCGGTTTATTCTTTCATCTCATTGTAGCTATTATTGTAATTTATACGATTGGGATTGTGTCGCTTTTAGGGCCCCGACGTTATGTTGTTAGAAAAAGAACAGTTTAGTACAGAGTGTTTAATTAGGCTCATATAAGGACCTTAGTTTAGATTTCATATACAGAGCCCATTATCGCTACCACTGAGCGTTCGTGGCTCCTACAATGTTGACAAAATTGTCCGGGTCATTAGGGTTGTGTTCGACGAATGACTCACTTGGAGAGTAATAAGTGGCTCGTGGAATAATAATTTCCCAAGCGGACTAATAATTCCCGTTATTTGAGTATTAACTTCCTACGAAAATTATATACCGAGAAGTATTAATTTACGTTTAGCAAGAATATATTGTTATGCTGGCTGGTGGATTTTTAAGTTTGCACCCAACAAAAAGCTCAAGTTAAATGGTGACAATAACAAATGTGAAGCGCCACGTGGCTGACTATACAGCTTTACCTTCCGCAGCTTTACAGACATCGCAAACTATCAGCAAAGATAGTGTAACTTTAAGCGCTAATTCTTCATGCCGCTATCGCAACCCTGCTGCAACACGATCTCTTGTGGACCAAACTGCTGGGATCGGCTGGAGAGCGTTTTTTTCCTAGGCCCTGGTTAAGCTTATATCGAGACTGTAATGCCTTCGATGATCATCTACGATGAGTGAAGCTTCTCCTTCTAGATAGAAGACCGCGTAGGAATGAAAACTTCGACCATTTATGTATACTCGACAAGGTTCTCGGCATTGGACCAACAACAGTCGGTGACATGTGTTTCCTCCGGCATAGCTGGTTTCAAGACATCACGAATGTTTTTCCTTGACAATAAGTCGTGGACGAAACAGAATTTCATGCTTGCGCTGCAGGCTGGTAGTGTGGATAAGCCTTTGTTTCCACAAAACATCATTCAAGTTTCTCGGGATAATTTAGAATATAGGCTTCGAAGTTGCCGGAAGATCATCCATCTATCCACCAGTTCATAATCTTAGATGTCAAACCGGGGAGTGCCAAATATTATTAATAATGAGCTTGCTGTAAACACGTTTTATTTCTAATGGCTAGCTGCCAGAAGCTTTTTGTCTGTTACAGTGAGCTGTAACATACAAAAATCTCTTGTACAACCGATGGTTAAATATTTGAAATTCTAACGGATAGATATTAGAAACTTGTATTTTATAGCTGGCTGTAAGAGACAAAATCTTGTAGCAGCTAGCCATTAGAGGCAATAATCTGTTATGGCTAACTGCAAGAGTTACAGCTATCTGTAACGAGATTTAAATATGAAGCAAGCAGTCATTAAAGACGAAAATCTCTAGCAGCCATTTTCAAGAAACTAGAATATCATATAACCTTCCATTACAGATTTTCGTTTCTTGCCAACGACTGTTAAAGACAAAACTACCCACTTTTTGCACTCATTATGAAACCGGCAAGAGTGGAGAGTCAGGCATATTTTTAATTGTCCACGACGGTCACTAAATGCCTTGAAAATTAATTCAGTTTTTTGCCATGCATGCTTTACTGGTGGACACCAAAATCGGTAATTCTACATCGTGAGAATTGAAATTTCTGCTGAGTCAGTATTAGAACACCAGTTTCGTATTTTGGGCAGTTGAAATTTGGTATCTGTCAGAATTGGATACGGCTACGGAAATCCGAGTTTTGTTCTCTAACAACGTTTTGTACACAGTGTTAAAAGAGGATGGTTGGCGTAGCATCTTAAGTTTACTCTTGCATAATTAAAGGCCAGTTTTTGCGGTAGTTAGGAATTCCGTCGGCCGAGATACTTCTCTATTGAGATTGTCCACCTTATGATGTACACACTGAATTTTCAAATTTCTGCGGTACACCTTTGTTCACAAATTTCCGTGAGAGTGGTGCTGTTGCTTATACCTAGTCATTCATTTGAAATCGAAAATTATACTTCCAGAAAACTTTTCCAGACTTGCATCTAGAAATTTTCCCAGACAAATTTAAAAACGTCGCTATATTATGCAAATTCTAACGGTAGCGACACATAATTCAGGCTCATTTCTGGGGCACCTATATCCAATATATCCCTTTGCATTTGCTATATATGTGTCTGGGGCCACAAATGAACCAAAAATAAAAGAGATGCACTACACTTCAAATTAGCTAACATAGCCAATCTTTACCAATTATACCGCAATAATTGGCTGTAATTTTGGACAATCCATCTGCCGCCATATTTTCCACGATAAAAGGTGTAATGATAACTCCTCGTGATAATTAGAATTATTTTATTAGTGCATTGGCTGATAACATCTTTTAATACCCTCTGCTCTTTCTAGTCTCACAAATATATTAAATCCAGCAACAATTATATATTATAGTAAGATGAGAGCTACGGTCATGTGCTAGGTAGGTGAACTGTGCTCCAAATATTGACAATACCATAATATTGACATCGTTTGGTCTTTATTAGTTTAAGATTTTTCCAAGATAAGCTAGAAGTGATAATTTTTTTTAACATGGTAGCCTGTTGTATATTGTTATAAAGCTTGCAAAACGCCAAGTTTTCCACAAAACAGGTTTAGTAGTTAGATCCTAATATATATTGGCAGTGACCAAAAAACAAAGCCTAAAAATTTATTTTTTGGCTTACCAACAAAGAATTTTAAGGCGTCCGGATATTTACAATTACAAAGCCTATATCGGCATATTTTTTTACGTCAGCGAATAGAACATTTATCCTCTGAATATATTAGTTCATTTTATGATTAGGTAGAGCTAATTTAAATACATTTAAGACATTTTAGAATGGCGTCAGAACATACATAGATATGTTTCAATTCTGACAGATACCAAATTTCAACTGCCCAAATACTGAAACTGGTGTTCTAATACTGACTCAGCAGAAATTTCAATTCTCACGATGTAGAATTACTGATTTTGGTGTCCACCAGTAAAAGCATGCATGGCAAAAAACTGAATTACTTTTCAAGGCATTTAGTGACCGTCGTGGACAATTAAAAATATGCCTGACTCTCCACTCTTGCCGGTTTCATAGAATAATGAGTGCAAAAAGTGGGTAGTTTTGTCTTTAACAGTCGTTGGCAAGAAACGAAAATCTGTAATGGAAGGTTATATGATATTCTAGTTTCTTGAAAATGGCTGCTAGAGATTTTCGTCTTTAATGACTGCTTGCTTCATATTTAAATCTGTTACAGATAGCTGTAACTCTTGCAGTTAGCCATAACAGATTATTGCCTCTAATGGCTAGCTGCTAGAAGCTTTTGTCTCTTACAGCCAGCTATAAAATACAAGTTTCTAATATCTATCCGTTAGAATTTCAAATATTTAACGATTGGCTGTAAGAGATTTTTGTATGTTACAGCTCACTGTAACAGACAAAAGCTTCTGGCAGCTAGCCATTAGAAATAAAACGTGTTTACAGCAAGCTCATTATTAATATTGGTACTCCCCCGGTTTGACATCTAAGATTATGAACTGGTGGATAGATGGATGATCTTCCGGCAACTTCGAAGCCTATATTCTAAATTATCCCGAGAAACTTGAATGATGTTTTGTGGAAAGAAGCGCCTTATCCACACTACCAGCCTGCAGCGCAAGCATGAAATTTGTTTCGTCCAATGCTTATTGTCAGGAAAAACATTCGTGATGTCTTGAAACCAGCTATGCCGGAGGAAACACATGTCACCGACTGTTGTTGGTCCAATGCCGAGAACCTTGTCGAGTATACATAAATGGTCGAAGTTTTCATTCCAACGTGCCTTTCGATCTGAGAAGGGAGAAGCTTTATCTCATCGTAGATGATCATCGAAGGCATTACAGTCTCGATATAAGCTTAACCAGGGCCTAGGAAAAATGCTTTTCAGCCGATCCCAGCAGTTTGGTCCACAAGAGATCGTGTTGCAGCAGGGTTGCGATAGCGGCATGAAGAATTAGCGCTGCAAAGTTACACTATCTTTGCTGATAGTTTGCGATGTCTGTAAAGCTGCGGAAGGTAAAGCTGTATAGTCAGCCACGTGGCGCTTCACATTTGTTATTGTCACCATTTAACTTGAGCTTTTTGTTGGGTGCAAACTTAAAAATCCACCAGCCAGCATAACAATATATTCTTGCTAAACGTAAATTAATACTTCTCGGTATAATAATTCCGTAGGAAGTTAATACTCGAATAACGGGAATTATTAGTCCGCTTGGGAAATTATTATTCCACTAGACACTTATTACTCTCCAAGTGAGTCATTCGTCGAACACAACCCTAATGACCCGGACAATTTTGTCAACATTGTAGGAGCCACGAACGCTCAGTGGTAGCGATAAATGGGTCTCTGTATACTAAATCTAAACTAAGGTCCTTATATGAGCCTAAATCGAACACTCTGTACTAAACTGTTCTTTTTCTAACGATATAACGTCGGGGCCCTAAAAGCGACACAATCCCAATTGTATAAATTACAATAATAGCTGCAATGGCATGAAAGAATAAATTGCTGTATTCAAATCAGCAGCTGTTACAATCATTTCTGTTTACGTTGCCTGTGACCATTCCGTTCGATTTCGTGCAGTCACCCTTTCCAGAAACGTCTACGAATCGTGGCACAATTTTTGGTTCTTCCATAAAGCGCACTATGACATCTCTGATAACTTATGGGATATTTCGGATGCAGTACCTTAGAACATAACAACAGTTTACCATTTATAGCTTGAAGGCAACACTATTCAATGAGCGCTAGGTTGAGTTCCAAATTCGGGCCCAAACCATAGAATTTTAACTGACTTCTTAGAATTTCAAGTGCCATGTTTTCCGTATGAGGGTACCTAGTTAATGAGCTTTCATTATTGGCTGCATAATAGGCGAACCCAATGGCTTTCACCTTCGCCATACTCATTAACTCTGAAAGAAGACCAAGGGTACCCAGGGTAATCTCAATTGAAAAAAATGGCAAGATTTGGTGATTTTTGTTAGAAAAACTTTTATTTTCGCCCCCAGTAGCGTATCACAGTGATAACCATATACCCAGTATGCGTTATTAACAATGTAACCAACGCGAATACCGATCGAAATAAATGCAAGCCCATATTACAACTCTAACAAGTAAAAAGTTTACTTTGCCAAAATTTTCAAAATTTGACTGCTGTGGTGTATTTAATCTCTCGTTTCGGTTAGCCGTCCTCCAACCTGAAATTGGTTAATTTTTAAGATGCACTAGTAATTTTGCTACCATTCGACCCAGCTTGAGGATCTGGTTCGGAAAATATCTATCTTGGTTATTTTTATGCCAAAACATTACCGTTTGGATGGATGAATGAATTACCCCAAAATATTACAACTCTAACAAGTAAAAAGTTTACTTTGCCAAAATTTTCAAAATTTGACTGCTGTGGTGTATTTAATCTCTCGTTTCGGTTAGCCGTCCTCCAACCTGAAATTGGTTAATTTTTAAGATGCACTAGTAATTTTGCTACCATTCGACCCAGCTTGAGGATCTGGTTCGGAAAATATCTATCTTGGTTATTTTTATGCCAAAACATTACCGTTTGGATGGATGAATGAATTACCCCAAAAATGATATATATAATTATACATTTATCGAGAAATGCTTTGTTCGAAAATATTGAATACTAAGGGACGAGCTAAAAATTGTCTAAAATGGGTTAAATGGATATTGAACAAAAAAAGCTAAAAAATTGTAATGAAATGGGCTAAATGGATATTTCTGAACCAGTTCGTCAAGGGTGAATTCGCCGTTCTTAATGATTTCGGGATTGAGTTGAAGCTTTCTTTGCTCTCTCCGTAGCGCAGTGGTTTAGCGTTGCCGTCGCTTGAATATTTGTATTAATGTTATATATGTTTCTTTTTCCGCAGCCGAGCTTGTGCGCCGATAGTTTCAGATTTTATGTCCTTCGCGAGTTGTTATACACTTGGTCCAAAGAATTATCTGCATTAGAAATCTGCATATTAATTATTATTTTTGGTTCCTAACTGTGCGGACCCGTTCGGAAACTTCCAAAAATATCACAGAGAGGAAAAAAGAGGTATGGGTCAAATGATTAATTACCTGTCAAATATGATTAATGACCCTTATATAATAGAATACATATACGTATATACTGTAATATATATATTAATAATATGTCCCCGCCCTCCGCCCACGCATCATATAATATATACATACACATGTATACGTAATACATAATATAATAAATGGTCCCCCTCCACACAGGCATTCATTATAATTAATGACTTATCACTTTGGAATGTTCTAGAAGCTTCCATTGGCACAATTCCAAAAATTCAACCAATCAGCGTCAGCAGAGAATACATGAAAAGGGTATAAAAGGCTGTGTAATTTCAAAAATTTCAATCAGTTTGATATGGCGCTCATTTCTGAACTGCTTGGTTTTATGCTCTCGTTGCTTTCAAGACCACTTCGTGGTTTTTTGGAGAGCTATCAAATTACATCACGTCGTCCTGTAGTGGACCCTGCTGTTTTCCTTAATCATAGCAGACGACAGCTGGAGGATGCAATCAAAGAACGACTTTCTACATGGAATGGTCTCAAGGCGTACATTGGTATGAAGGTTACTTTTGAGAAGGATATGGACCCTGATACAACAATCAGTGCAACCTTCTCTGGGAAGCTACAACGGATACTCGATTTTTCAACCATCAATCAACATACATCAATGATTTTCGACGATATTTTAAAGAACATTGACACTTTTGTTCAACGTGGATCTGGCTGGATTGTCAAACAAGTGGAACACCTTGATCTCCACCTGGCTAGATACGTTGGATTACGAGGGGCCACATACAAGCCTCTGCCAAAAACAATTCAATCTAAAAAGGCTGTCGTCAACGTACAAAACACGGACAAAAAATGTTTTCAATGGGCAATATTGTCAGCTCTGTACCCGGTTCCAATCAATGAACACCCTACTCGTCAATCCAAATATGAACCTTATTGCGATAATCTAAAATTTGACGGTATCAACTTCCCGATTCAAGTTAGCGACATTAGCAAGTTTGAGAAGCTCAACAATATTGGTGTCAGTGTAATATCTTGTGACGAAGGCAAAATAATACCTCTTCGTATATATGAGGGATCGTATGAACGAGTGGTTAATCTACTGTTATACAAAGGACATTATTGCTGGATCAAAGATTTGGATCGATTGCTATCAAATCAGCGAAATAAGAAAGTCAAAAAGTTCTTTTGTCAACGATGTCTACTCCCTCAATATTCGCAAGCAAAGCTGGATGTCCATACAGAAATGTGTAAAAATAACCAATATACTCGAATAACATTCCCCAAAGACGACATTCTTCAATTCCGAAACACCCATAAAATGCTTCGAGCTCCGTACACCATCTATGCTGATTTTGAAACGCTACTTCTCCCCATCGATTCTTGTCAACCATGTCCATCAACTTCATACACCGAAGCTTATCAAAAACATCAAGTGTGTGGCTATGGGATGATTGACATTTTTCAATGCTGTGGAGAAGATACAAAAGAAATGGGGAAACCCTTAGTATATCGCGGCAAAGACTGTGTCAAAAACTTTTTACTCAATGTAATTGAATTGGGTAATAAGTACCAAGAACGTGTCAATAATCAAATACCGCTGCAAATGACTAAAGACGATTGGTTTCAGTACAACTACGCGAAAGACTGCTTCATTTGTGGTAAACAACTACTGTATGACCGTGTCAGAGACCACTGTCATCTTTGTGGTCGATTCCGCGGTGCAGTCCACAATGAATGCAACATTAGCTACAAGATAAACCGGGATGTCAATATATTTTTCCACAACTTGCGAAAGTATGATGGTCATCTAATCATGCAAGAGATTGGTAAATTAACCAATCAACTCAAAATGGAGCTCGATTGTATACCCAAAGGTGCTGAGGATTATCTGTCCTTTAGCATCAAACTTCAACATCAAATTATGGAACAACAACAACGATCTGCAACATATGACCCCAATGGATACCTCGCTCATCTCTTTGCTATACACGACTCAATGCAACCAAACATTCAACCTCATCTAGAAGTTAACGAAGACGATTTATCTGATGTGATTTCTCTTGATCAACTAGGTGAGGGTGAAGATAGCGATATGGAGGATAACGAACTTTTGGATAATATTGCGGCTGAAGATACTACGGCAGCGGAAGAGAGTCCAAAACCTAAAAAATATACTTGGTCTCTCAAATTTAAAGACAGTTTTCAATTTTTATCGTCTTCGCTTCAAGCGTTGGTGGACAATTTAAAGAAGGATGGTAAATTTCCGGCAATGACGGAGGAGTTTGGCGACAATACAGAACTATTATTACGAAAGGGGCTGTACCCCTATGATTATATGGACTCTTGGGAACGCTTTGATGATACGCAGCTACCTTCTATGGATGCGTTCTACAATAAACTGAATGATCAAAATATAACTGAAGATGATTATAAACATGCTAAAAAAGTATGGAATGAACTAAATTTAGAGAACATGGGACAATACCATGATCTCTATGTAAAAACTGATGTTTTATTACTATGTGATGTATTTGAAAGTTTTAGAACTTTTGCTATTGATAATTATAAGTTGGACCCGGTACATTATATAACACTCCCAAGTTTTGGATGGGATGCTTGTTTAAAGTTGACAGGCGTGCGGTTACAATTGTTGAAAGACTCTAATATGTACATGTTTTTTGAACATGGCATACGAGGAGGTATTTCAATGATTTCACACCGTTATGCCAAAGCCAACAACAAGTATCTTGAAAATTATGACCCAAGTAAGGAGTCAAACTATATAATGTACTTGGATGCGAATAATTTATATGGATGGACTATGGTTCAGAAGTTACCCGTAGATGGATTCAAGTGGGTAGAAGAGAGTCGTCTGTCAAAGATAAATTGGGAAAACGATGAGGATATTGGTTATGTGCTTGAAGTTGATCTGGAATACCCAGATTATTTACACACACTACACAGTGATTACCCTCTTGCTCCTGAGTCTATGAAAATTGAAGACTCAATGTTGTCTCCCTATTGCCTCCAGGTAAAGGAGGATTTCCGAATGAAATATACCCCAATTAGAAAACTTGTCCCTAATTTGAACAACAAGGCTAAATATATCGTACATGCTAGGAATCTTAAACTGTATTCCGAATTGGGTCTCAAGGTAACTAAAATTCATAGAGCAATTCAGTTTAACCAGCGAGATTGGATGAAACCCTATATTTTGTTTAATACCGAAAAACGCAAAGGGGCAAAGAGTGATTTTGAAAAGGATTTATTTAAACTGCTAAATAACGCAGTCTTTGGAAAAACTATGGAAAATGTACGGGCTTATAAGGACATTAAACTTATAAATTGTCCGAAAAAGTTTCAAAAGTTGGTATCGAACCCTCGTTACAGTGGCAGTACAATCTTTGATGAAAATTTAGTGGCGGTTTCAATGAAGAAACCTAGTGTTTGTTTATGCAAACCAATTTACGTGGGTTTTACTGTTCTTGAGCTTTCCAAAATGTTAATGTACGATTTCCACTACAAATATATCAAGAGCAGATATGATTGTCATCTGCTGTTTACCGATACCGACAGTCTCTGCTATGATATATACGCAGAGGATATCTACGGTGACATGAAGGAGGACATAGAATATTTTAACACCAGTGACTATTCACCCGATCACTTCCTATACTCTACCACAAACAAAAAGGTTTTGGGTAAAATGAAAGATGAAACTGCTGGGATTCCTATTGAAGAGTTTTGCGGATTGAAACCAAAAATGTACTCGTTAAAATGTGGAGGTGTTGAAAAAAAGAGAGCAAAGGGTGTCAAAAAACAAACACTCAAAAAAGCTATACATATGGATGATTACATCCAGACTCTCAGAAATACCACAAGACTAAGACATTTAATGAAAAAGATTTCAAACAATAAACATCAACTGTATACGGTTGAGCAGAATAAGATTAGTTTGAGCGCTTATGACGATAAGAGGTATATTTTACTAGATGGGGTAACTTCTATTCCATACGGACATTGTGATATTATGGATTGTTCTGATTAATATTTATACTTTGTATTTATATATGTATTTTGTTGTATTTATAATAAAATTTTAAAAAATAGCACGAAATACATGAAAAGGATGCACATCCTATATTTTACAAGTTAATATGGCTAACAAATCTGTTTCGTTTTCTGAATTTGTGGAGCAACAACCCGAAATATACCAGAAGCAGCAAAACTTTTTTGGTAAAAGAATTGATTTGAAAAAAGTGATTGCAATAGTCGTTACCCTGCTTACAACAATTGCAATAGAGACTGGTTTTCTGGTTAACAAGCATGAAAAGAAGTCCTGTGTTGAAGGAATATCACTCAATGGACCGTTATGTTTCGAAGATTGGACAAAGCCTCGAATTGAATCTTGGTTTCCAGCTCGTGGTTACAACATTCATTGGGTCAATCGAGCAAGTGATAATCTACAATTTGAGATAATACTTCACCCTCCTCGTTCCATCAAACTGTGGAGTGAAAAAGTCGTCTATCTATTTGATGTATCTGAACATCTATTTCGAAGGTTTGTGGTACCGTATAAGAATCTCCTCGTGCTGATTCAAACAGACGATACATACAAGGGATTTTATTTAACAAATTGCAATCTGGAATACTCCTTCATCGCGAAATTGTCAACCTTCAATCTGCAACGGGTCTTTGAAAAACGACTGTTTAGAGTAAACATTAGAAATGCTGACCTATTCCTATCACGCGCAAACGAAACATTTGGAGTATGAAAACAGCAGTACGTCGTGGTTTGTTGTGACAGAAGAATCGAGACAATGGGTGATTGAAAAATGTTTGACTGAATTTGATTATATAAAGTATATTGGAAACAATGAATATATAATGGAGAAACAATTTGATGATATTGTTGGTGTGGTAATGCCCTGTGGTATGTTAACATGTACAGTGAGGATTGTATATGATATTTATAAAGATAAGATTGTAACCAGTTACCCAATAAACATGAAAAGATAATAGCATCTTGTATATATTAATCATGAAGCTGGAAGATTTATATTACAACTTGAAAAGCCCTGCCGCCTTTTCAGGGATAAACAAACTATTGCAACATGCTAAAAATATGGTTATTCCAAGCAGCAAGTTAAAGAGTGGCTACAAGGTCAGGATACATATACACTTCATAAACCCAAACGGAAGAGGTTTCGAAGGATTAAAACAATAACAAAGGGTCTCAATGATTTATGGCAAGCTGATCTTGCAGATATGACACGATTGTCTAGGTATAATGATGGCAACAAATATCTACTAGTGGTTATAGATGTGCTGTCTAAATTTGTCAGAGTTGCCCCCTTAAAGTCTAAAAACTCAAAATTAGTATGCGAAGCCTTGGAAACCATGTTTCGCATTAACCGTCCAAATCATATTTTCTCGGATCGTGGCGCTGAATTTACAAATATCACCTTCAAAAATCTCTGTCAAAGGTACGAAATAATTTGCTACACTGCTCAGAATGTTGAAACCAAGGCTGCAGTTGCGGAAAGATGCATCCGTACTTTGAAATCCAAAATATATCGATACCTTACCAAACACAATACGTATCGCTATATCGACATTTTACAAGACATTGTTGATAACTACAATCACACAAAGAATCGCTATGGTTTCCGTCCAGTGGATGTAACTGTTGAAAATGAATCTGATATTTTAAACATTTTGTACCCTCCTCGAGGACACAGAGTTCTTTCATACAAGTTTAAGCTTAATGATGCTGTAAGGGTTGCAAGCGCCCAGTTTATCTTCGACAAGGGATACAAACCTCAATGGTCTCAAGAAGTATTTTATATTACAAGACGAATACATTCAGATCCTCCTCGTTATAAAATTAGCGATTACGGAAACGAAGATATCTTGGGAACATGGTACGAGCAGGAACTTCAAAAGGTGCGTGTAGGGGATACCTTTAAGATTGAAAAAATATTGAAAAAACGTAGAATGAAAGATGGTACTCGTCAATATTTAGTAAAATGGCTTGGATATCCTGAAAAATTCAACAGCTGGGTTGATGAACAAGACATGAAAAGAGTATGACCCACTTATCAATTTTTAAAATGGAGTCAATACCGTTAGAAGTACCGTTTACCTGTATTGTGTCAGGCGCAACAGGAGTAGGGAAAACTCATCTTGTGGCTCAACTGTTGCGTAAAAATCTATTTGATAAGCAATTTGAAAAGGTTGTTTGGTGTTATGGAATGATGCAACCTATGTATCATCAATTGTCAGAGGAAATGGATAATTTAACGTTTGAAGAAGGATTCCCCACCGTGGTTGAAAGGAATGAAGGACAAACACTCTACATTCTTGATGATTTAATGGAGTACTCAAATGACAAAACATTGGCAAATATGTTTACCCGAATGCGACATGCAAATATTAGTACTATATTTATAGTGCAAAACTTTTATCATTCTGGAAAGTACATGACAGAAATTTCCAGAAACGCTCAGTACTTATTTCTATTTCCAAACCCACGTTCGAAATCAATGATTGCAACATTAGGAAGACAAATGTGGCCTCATAAGCCCAACTTTTTATCTACAGCGTTTGAAATGGCAACCAATGAGAAGCCATACAGCTATCTGATGATCGATCTGAAACCTAATACACCTGAGGATTTACGTGTTAGGGAAAATATTTTTGATCAAACTGCAGTATACAAACCTACATGAAAAGACACGTTATCTTGATATCTATAAAAGATATGGAACGTCATTCCGCAACAATATCTCTGGCCTGTGCCTTGGTTAAAACTGACAAGAAATGTGTTAAAAGTTTTATGAAGTCTGCCCCTGTATCCATAATCAAGTCTTTGAGCGAAATTTGTTATAATATTTTATATGGCAACATTCCTCTTACTGAGCAACAGATTAAGCTGCTACGCAAACAACGTTCTACAATTTACAAACTATCATCTCTGAAGTTGTCTGATAACATGAAAAGACAACATGTTACAATGGATCTTTTAAAAACATTGATTGCAGTATGGCCAAACGATATCTGTTAGTGTCTCCCAGCTGGTTAGAGAAACAAACTCAAACTAATGGAGAACCAGTGAAAGTAAGCGTAGATACACTTGAGGACAAGCCAAAGGAAGATATTTCAAGTCTATTTTCCAAGCGCCTACAGTCCAAGGTCAAACTCCTTTCCAGTCATTTGAAACCCATAAAGCAAGATGCAAACAATCGTGTTGAGTATTCTGACGGATCTGTAGGATCAACCCTATACGATATAGTAAGGTATTTGGTAACTGATAGCGGAAAATTTTCAGCTCCCCGTCCAATAGACATTGACCAATTTCGAACAGAGTATATGCAGGGAGTACCGAATGGGGCTCTAGGGAGAGGCAAGGAAGTACATGAAAAGAAAAGTATCGAGTGGAAACGTTTATATTGAACAATATGTCAACATCAACTACGTTTAAGATTTGTGAATCGAAAGACGGTCGAGCCTTGGCGCTATTTGCTACAGGCTACTGTCCATTGAGCAGCGTACATGTCGCTGATTTCAAGGTGGACGATATGACGTATAGTAGTATTCAACAATATTATGAATCGGAAAAGGCGAATTACTTCAACTGCTATGAAGCAAGATATGAAATACTGATGGAGCGTTCTCCAAAGAAGATAATAAGTATTGGGGAAAATTTAAAATTTTTCGACCAACCAGAATGGGACAAGGTCAGGTATGATGTCGTACTTAAAGCAATGGAGGCTAAAGCCAATCAACATAACCCCACTTACGACTTGTTGATGTCTACAAAAAATGCTGTGATTGCAGAGGCAAGCAAATTTGGTAACGGGATTGGGCTATATATAGAAGACGCAAACGTCAGCGATATCAGTCTTTGGACTAAAGACAACTGGTACGGTCGTCTTTGGATGTCAGTTCGCTATGGACTTCAAAATAACCAACTTAGTGGTAAAGACTACAACCAATAATAACATTAACTTGCTACAACTCAGCAGTGTTCTACAGCGATTACGATACAACCCACGACGGTTTCGTGCTGGAACTTTAAAGTTGTCAAGCGGAAGTGTTATGGTATGGCCAAATGGCAAACTGGTATTTATGGGATATAAGTCAATGGATGATATGCGTTTGGATGCGAAGAATTTGAAGAAAATTTTGAAAAACTTTGGATACTGGACTGATGAATTTGAATTTGAAATTTGTTCTGTAACTGGTGTGTGTAAATGTAATGCTGCTATTGATTTAAATGTTTTGTATGAAAAGCTGAGAGGCGATTACACTATAACATACCTACCGGAATTATTTCCAAGTTTGAGTTTTAGATATAAAAGTGGGACATTGTCCGTCTTTAGAACAGGGAAAATTGTAATAACAGGTGTAAAGTCTCTTGGTGATATGTATGATATTGTAAACGATATATGTAAATTAATTTTTTGAAATAAAGAGAAAAAACAACAGCACTACATGAAAAGGCTATGCTATTTATAAACAGCTTAAATGGAGATTATTGTTGTGAGAAAGTTAAATGATTTGACAGTACAGCTTCCTATACCAATTGAAGCTGATTACGTCCTTGTGATGGGTTACAAGTTATTTGGATCCATAGATAAAAATAAAATGCCTTACATGATAAAGGCAAATTTTATTGAACCTAAAATTTTAAATTGTGGTTTTGCAGAAACACTTTGTGTTTTAACAGGACAAAAGGTGGAGACTTGCTCCAAATTGAAGAATAAATTTACTTCAGACCTGGTTTTTGAGGTAACAGACAATGTAGGAAATGCGATTTCCTCGTTCGCAGATAAAGTTTTGTACTTACATTTAAAGTTTATAAAAACATGAAAAGGATTTTAGTCTGTTAATATTTAAAACAATGTCTATTAGTGTGAAGATCAACCCAGTGTTTCAAGGACAAAGACACAAACCCAAAAGGAAAACCCCGAAACCCAAGCGAAAATCCCTCAAAACTAGGAGAAAAACTTTAAAGCGCAAAGTTGTTACACGAAGGGTTAAAAAACATGAAAAGAAATTGAAACGTTTAAAATCTAAGAAAATTTTCTAATATGGAAAACAGCAACCTTGACTGGAGTCGAAAGCCTCAACAACAAAACGAAATTGAGAGCTGTCAGCTTGTCGAGTTTACCAGTGTCAGCGGACAGCAGATTGAGGATGCTGCGACACCGTTGGAATTTAAGATTCCAAAGTCTGATTACCTGGTGGATATGAATCGGTTGTTTCTCAAATTCAAAGTAAAACTGATTACCAAATCGGCGGCTCAACCACCCCAAGCACCAGCAAACAAACCACCTACAAAGAAACGAGGAAAACGGCAAGCCCTTGCAGTTGTACCATGTAATCAATTTGGCTATGCAGTATTTAGTCAAGTTGATGTTAAAATCAACAATGAAATTATAACATCAAACCAAGCAAACTATCCTTGGATGACCTATATATTAAACCTTTTACATTACTCAAGTGAAGAGCGAAACTGCCATCTCCGTACTGCTCTTTGGTTTCAAGATAGTGCTTACTCTATGGATAGTTTCGAAGACAATGAGGGTGCTACAGCTAGACAAGCGTACTTTTTCAACAGTGATGAGTGTACATTATACCTACCAGTGGTGACTTCGGTTATATTCAATGGCGGATATCTACCACCACAGACGGAAGTATCGTTGAAATTTTCTCGAAGTGCTCTAACACAAATTGTTCAAGCAAAAGACAATGCTCAATGTAATATGATCATCAGCGAACCGATACTCAGAGCAAGCCTCTTGAAGCTAAAAAGTGGTGCTCTGGACCACTATGATAAGATATATCGATCGAAGGGAGCTCTCTACCCCTGTGTGACCTATGAGCTGCGAACATTTGGTTTAGGGAAAGATAATCAAAACTTTGATTATACGGTGTTTGAGGATGATTTACCTCGAAGAATATTTGTGTGGATGGTGTCAAAAGACACCTATAATGGAAACGTGAGCAAGAATATCTACAATCTAAAGCTTCCGGAGATGTCAAAGTTTCAAGTGCTTGTTAATAATCTAACTTTACCTGGACAAACACCTCTTGTTGTCAACGCAAAAAGCTCTCCTGAGGTTTATGCAAACCTGTTACATGGGCTAAACTACCGGAACCGTGATCTAGGCTTCTCTCCTATCGACATGTTTGGAGGGTTTGGAATATTTGCAGTGGACGTGTCTCCAGATCATTCAAGTAGCTGCGGTAGCTACATTTCAAAGGTAAAGGATGGCAATCTTAGGTTGATTATGGACTTTGCGAAAACTCTAAACGAATCTATGGTTCTGTTCGTTATGGGGGAATTTACGAAAACTTTGAAGATGACTAAAGATGATAATAAAATTGAATGGATTTAATGTTTGTGTTTAAATGTGTTGTTGAATTTGTATAATAAAAAACCAAAAAAAATTGCACATGAAAAGGATTTGTACATGATTTTAGGTATTCAATATGGATACCATACGAAATTTTTTCTCAAAGCGAAAGCGTGAGGAAGAACAAATTCGTGAGCTGAAACGACAGATTGGTGTACTACGCGAGCAGGAGGCTCTGGGAATGGACGTACCAGATACATTCCCACCCTCTGTGGAGTTGCTGGAACTGCGTCGGAAACGTCGGAAGAAGTAACGGGAATCGTTTGTGTGTTTGGAATGGGATGTCACGACATCCCGCACTATTGCAATGATTCGGTTTCTTGAGATCATATTTTATTTTGCATAAAATACGACTCTGCAGTCAAATATTAACACAAACATGTAAAATATGTTAATATCTGCTCAAGAATTCCAGCGGCACCATGATGTGACTGCAGTTCACATCTGGGGGACATTGCACTGCCGCCTCCCGGGGATACCACCTTTTGACACCGTCGCCGGCACCTCCATCTGCATATCCCCTCCAAACGTCACCTCCTTCTACAGCTGCTCTCCCACCAGCCAGTCCACCATCCTCTCCATCCACACCTCATCGTCCTCCAGGGGCGACCCCGGCTGTTGCACCGGTTGCTGCTGCGGCGGTTGCAGTTGCTGCTGCTGCTGCGGCGGTTGCTGCTGCGGTTGCTGCTGCGGTTGCTGCTGCGGCGGTTGCTGCTGCGGCGGTTGCTGCTGCGGCGGTTGCGGTCGCTGTTGCTGCTGCGGTTGCGGTTGCCTGAAGTACCGCACAAGCAATTGCTCGCAACCTCTAAGGTTATCAATGGGCTCCCATGTAGGAGCCCACCTTACCAGCACCCTTGCCGAGGACCCAGGACCATCCTCCTAAAATAGAAAAATATAATTTGTTGATTAAAGTTGTAAAAAAAGATACTGCTAGACTGATCAATTTCTTTGAGCTGTAATTTTAAAAATCAATTAAAATATATTCTTATTGCTTAATTTAAATATAAAGTTGAGATATGCTTAATATAAATAATATAAAGTTGAGATTTGCTTAATTTCTTAACTCAATCTTTGCGATGGTCTTGTCTTTCAAGTTATTGATCACATTTGACGCATTTATTAACTCAATCTTTGTGCAGGTGTTGTTGATGATATTTGCTGCATTTATTAACTCAATCTTTGCGCAGGTGTTGTTAACATGTTTTAAGTTGACTATTTTGTTGAATTGCTGAAACGAGTCTTTGAGGTTATTGACCACATTTGCTGCATTTATTAACTCAATCTTTGTGTCGGTCTTGTCTTTGAAGTTTACGTTGTTAAATGGCTTAACCAAGTCTTTGCATATATATTATCCCTTAAGTTGATTAGATTTTTTGAAATGTTTAATTCAATATTTAACCCATCATTTAACATTTAAAGGTATAAATGTTCTTAAAAATTTTGAAAATCTTACTATTTGGAGGATTTCCTCGACAGGAAAATATGCATTAGCGTTAGATGATATCGCAGACATAATAAACCTGTAATATAAACAAACACGTACTACTGGGGATCTGGAGGAGGTTCATCAGGCTCTTCTTCGGAACTAGGCATAAAGCAACGTGGTCTTAGTGTCATCCGCTGATGTGGATGAGGATCCCGCGGCACGAAATACATGTTGACAATGTCCCAAAACTCTGGTAAACTGCATACATATGTATGGTGGCTACACATATGAACCCCGTATTGTCGAAAGTGTCTGAACATGTTCATCAGAACCAGAACGCTGAACCGGACATGGTTGACCGGGATTCCATTCAAGTTCTGAATATGCCGCTCAATAGTATGATCTATACAAGCTTCGTTGCTTTGAAAATATAAATTACAATAAATGCACTGTGGCATTTTAATTTTTCTAAAAATATAACAAAAAGTCATAAAATTACGGCGTAAATGCGAAATAATTACGTAAAAAATTTTCAATTATAGACATCAATGATGCAAAATTGATACGAATATGACCCAACCATCCATGTAATCAAACGACTATGTGAGCTAACCGATACAATATACTAAACCTCATGACTAAATGAAGTTCAAATTCAAAACCATTAATTGCCATCCCTGCTCAATGAAAACTTTTGCATCGATGTCATGTACTATTTAAACCCCATATTTTCCCGGTTAGTCAAGCACTCTTGCAATTATGAATAATGTTTTCTATTAACTAGGCTAAACCCAACGGTTATAAGTATAATCTAGAAGTTCATATTGCATAAATTTTTGTTGGACAATATGTGCTTACAATGATGATTAATGTTTGTTACTACCTAGGCTAAACCCAACAGTGATAAGTTTAAGCTAGGAGTTGATATAAATTTTTATTGAATAAAACGATTTTACAATGGGACAACCCAGTACGCAGTCAGAGTTTTGTCTAAACCCTCCCAGAATGGTTAATTACCACTTTTGCCTGTTAATCTGCGCATCAACTTTTATAATGAAAGTTCCTAACACTTATGGTTTCAAAATGATATATTTGTCAGGCTCTGAAAATATTGAAAAGTAAACCATTTGCCTACAACAGCTATTTAGTTTTAAATTTCCCTTTGCTTATGCTGTGAATTGAAAGCAGACTATGCTTGCAAACATGGAAATTTGTTGATTTAACGTTTGCTTACACTAGCTATGCGTTCTATGATTTTTGAGGTTTATAATACAACCTCGTTGTACGAAATGGCTTTCGATTTAGTTTAAATACTACCTTAGTCATATTTAGCAGAAATCTGATGCGTGGTTAAGTTGCTTGTTTGGGAGCCAACTGACAGTTGCATCTTAGATGGCAGGTTACCGGCTCGAAGTGTCTACCGTAACACGTTGCCAACAGAGCAGGCAATCGCATCAGTTGGATTGGTACAAGCAACAAAAAAGGGTGGTCATCCTAGCCCTAATCCAGCATACCTAATGCCAGACTCTAAAAAATGCGTTCCGCTAATTTACGTCCCAGGTGGGACGTGAGGATAATGCCGTATGTGTTGAGAATGACAGATCATCTGGGCACATGGTGCAAAGAAACGACAACCCATCTCTGTCTTTCTCCATTTGGTGGCATCACCTCTACAATGTAGTGTGTGTATTTACAATGCAATGTTTTTGTTTTTAGACATTATATGACAAAGCATTGTCTTACAGGATTAGCTCACTTTTACAGGAAGCTCCTTACAGCTGTGCCCTGCATTCGCCAGTCAACCAGGTCTGAACAGAAGCACGGGTGCTCTGTATGTCAGTCAGACCCGGTCAACGCAGAAGCACGTGTGTCCTGCATTGTCGGCCAACATATGTCAGCGCAGTGACACTATAAGGAGCAATCTATAAAAGATTGCAAGTCCTGTAAGGCAAGACTCTGCCATAAAATGTCTTTTAGGCCAGACTCAGCCTCTTCAACGTCGTCTTCGTCGTGTGGATCGAAACAAACTTTGATGCAAACTGAGACTGACAGTCTGCTTTTATAGTGCTCAAAACGCTCGGGGTGAATTTTTGAAATAAATTTTAATTTTAGCAAACTTCTGACCTATTTGCAAAATTTTGTAAATTTTGAAGCAAAAGTTCCGTTAAAATTTTAATTTCACACTTGATTGTAACTTTTGATGCTAACGGCAAACTCAAAAATCGATTAAAAATACATTAGCTACGCTTGAGAGCGAAAAGCTCGCTAATGACCATCTCAAAAATCGATTAAAATGATGGATCCTAATGGCCTAAATTTTTGATTGACAAAATGGTCCTAATGACCAAGTCAAAAAGCCATTAAAAATTCATTAGTACCTATTGAATAAAATTCTGATTGAATATTATAAACTATAATAATAATATTAATAATTGTAAATAAATAATAATAATATAGGAGTTATATTGTTGATATGGCTGCCTGTGACGCAGCAACCGGCATTAAATATTACATATTCTGGCTCGACTCAGTCAGGATTACGTCAACTGACGCGCTGCAGTATATACAGTGTTACTATATGAAATTGAAAGATACATTTTTCGTAATACATCAGTTTTGTTTGTAAAGATTACATTGTAGCTGCTATATTAAAGTAGCGACATATTGCCACGTAATTGAAAATGTTTCAATAGCATTTAAACACTGTTTAAAAAGCTGCAAAAATAATATTCTGTTTATTTATCAACAACGGTATAAATAATACAAATTATATACAATAATATATAAACACTGCAACATTCAAAATCAATCACTGGTGGACAGAGGGTGGAGAGGACGAAACGCACTTCGAACTGAAAAAATTTTTCTACAAACATCAAGAACCAAAGTTGCTGCAATAAAGTTCACCTCCTAGAGTGGCAAGGTTCGCTCTTTGCAAGATGAGCGTATGTTTCCGACTCTGAAATACTTGTATTATTTGTATGACATATAAATGTATATAATCAACAAATATACATACATGATACAGTACTATTTTGCCTTAGGACTGCATATCTTTGTCTGCAAGTACACTTTCTATGCCTTGACACAGCCTCACTTTTTGGCTTTCCGACATCCTATCCCCAGACTATATATTCAATAAAATACAATCCACTACTGCTAAATATAAGTCATACAGAAATATTGTTATATACAAATACATATAGTATTATAGCATATTAGTTGGATTGTTAGTTAGAAAATGTTGCCGAGACAGTTTTAACTTTACAATAGACTGTAGACAACGCTTTTATCAGACTTTATCGTTTTACGACGAAACGGTTATGACATTGTTTTCGAGTGTTTTTTGTCATATTATTATATTATTAAAATTTTGCTTAAAAATATAATAAATATAAATATATATTGTTTGGTGTCTGAATATAAATTTTGTCTTTTTAATGAAAGAAACCTTAGCGCTCTCTAAATTTACCATTACAGATATAACACCTACATAATTACAAACAAAAACACACATAACAGTTTTCTAACCATGTCTGATGTTAAAATTTTTTATAATATTTAACTTTTGCTCATTATCATTTTAATATTACGAAACAAAATACTATTATGTCTGAAAAATTTTTTAATCTCAAAAAATGACTTATGCGTCGTTCGCCTTAACGGTTATAACATACATCGTCACATTAGTTCAATTAAATTGTAAACTCGTCAAATGTATATTGTTTTTGTATTTGTACTAATCTTTTTAAAGATTATAACCAATTTTATTTTGAATTATCAAACATCGTTTGTAAATGTCTTAAATGTGATCTAATTCATTCAACAAAACAGCAACAAGTGCAATTTTGTTGTAAATTCAATGCTGTGGTCGTTTTCTATCACCACCTAATTTTAGGTTCAACCTGTGTTATGTCGGCAGTTGCTCTGGATACACGTACGGGTGTAGCTTGTCAAGTTATAACAATAGCAAATTACTTGTACAAAGTCACCTTGAATGGTATAAGCAGAATGTCGGCTATACCGTTCTCGATATACTAAGCCTAAAAAGACAGGTCTTCATTAATCATTTTTGACGGGTCACGTGACCCAGGGTAAGTATTTCCCCTGACAGGTCATTAATCAAGTGGCCCAGAACCCCCCTTTTTCCTACTACTTATCACACATTTACAAAAGCCCACTAAGCAAACATCAGCGATTGATCAGAGAGAAATTGGTTTGAAACCGATCATTTTTATACGAAACTGTACCATAGTGCTCTAAAATTGTACGATATTGGTGTAATGGAAAACTATGTTTATATCCAATATTTATTACTTTTAAATTTCCTACCTGTGTTGGCGTTCATAGTTGGACTTGGAGAAAAGCGAATTCCTCAACACAAGCCCTAGATCCGCCGGTAGTTTTACGTAGGTTGAAAAAATCAGCTTATGACAAACACCAAAACGAGAACATTTTCCAGTCAAAGAATCGAAACGACCATCCGCTGTATAATATTTCTTCCACACTGTATATAAGTATAACAATGCTTCTAATTTACATTACAATGAGACAATGCACTCAAAAACGGGTATTGTCCAAGTCACACTTAGGACACTTCCGTTTCTAACATTTTTCTTTGCCACACAAAATTTCAGACAGTGTAATTATCCACTGTCAATACCAATTTTGCTGTTTACTGGCAAGTCGAATTGCAGTTTATGTGCGTTATCACTTAGAGTATATAACATGACGGAAAATTTGTGCTCTCCAAATTGGGGTAAGTTTTCGTTCCGTCTGGTTCTAAAATGGATACCTCGTCGCTCCTGAGAAAATTTTAGGCCTGTTTCGGTGTCGGGAGTAAATTTGTTTTCTACGCCTTGTAAAAAAAAGTCCCCTAGCTGAGACTAAAGAACCAAAATGCAGTTCCGATGTTAATTCATGTATTACGTAAAATTTGCATAAATTCATATTTATAATCTGTCAGCAACACTTTGGCTGCGTTTCTGACACATTTTATTATTTTAACCGTTTTGTCCTAAAAACATTGAATTTTGTTAGATTTTGAAGCCTCCGGTTGAACGGGATGCCCCCTGTTTCACACGCCCTGACAAAATGTTTTGATACCTGGTTGCTAACCAAGGGGCCTTAGATTACGAATCCTGGCAAAATTTTCAGAGAATGCAGAGCCAGGAGTTGAATAGGTAAAATACCAATTCCCGTACATGTGTTTTGCTCCAGATATCCTTGTCTACCGCTGTTTATAGTATTATATTTACACATATTGCTACCTGGCGCACATTCAAATCAGTTTGATGAATCTTCAAAATTGACGATTTTCGAGCTGGCAATGTTACCGAAAAGATCCGAATTTTTAGTCACACAACTTCTTTTTAGCGGTTTGTATGGGATAAAAACAATAAAATTCAATTTGATTTTGACCTAAAAGCTGGTCGTTGTTTATCTTTTATTTTCTCTTGAATTAAAGTACATTTCGTATAGTCTTGAATACACTTTTGTCACAGCGGGGGACTGAATGTGGATCGTTTTAACGCATCAACACATTAGGGGCCTTTTCGGTTATCCTGCCCAGCCGGAATTTTGCCAATTTTAAAGGTACAGATAAAATTTAGGTACCAGTCGATTCAGCTCGATGAGCTGGTTCAGAAAATATCCATTTTACTTTTTTTGAGGTCCCAATAGCCCCCTCGGGAAGCCAAAAATTTTTTCTTCGGAATATGGTCATTTTGGGGACCGTTTGACTCGGCTTGATAAGATAGATGGACTGGTTTGTAATTTATTGAAATCTAACCCACCGTAAGAAAGATATGGGTGCCCTCATAACTTTCTAACGGTGGGTTAGATTTCAATAAATTACACACCGGTCGATTTGTCTTATCAAGCCGAGTCGAACGGTTTTCAAAATGACCATATTCCGAAGAAAAAATTTTTGGGTTCGCTAGGGGGGACCACTGGGACCTCAAAAAATTGAAAAAAATTTTGTCACGGATGTGGGTAAAATGAGTATTTCCTGAACCAGCTCATCGAGCTGCATCGGAATCGATTGGTACCAAAATTTTATCTGTACCTTTAAAATTGACGAAATTCCGGCTGGGTGATAACCGAAAAGACCCCACATCAGCACCGAATTCAACTTCGAGCATTAAAGACTATCGACTACGTTATTGGGGAGCTGTAGGTCAGCTCGCCAAAGAAATTAACAAAGCATGTGCAAACACACGCCACGCTGCAAACTTGGGAGTCACCCTGCTACGTACTAGAAATATATCCCTTGATGTATGGAAGAGCTTCACAGCCCAAAATTTTGATACTCGCTGCTCAAGCAAAAGAAATTCTTTTAACATTATGCGATGACGGCAAGATATGGTGAAAAAACAGAAATATCCGATCGTACGTTCATGAGTTAGAGCCGTTGCTGTAATAAAATTGTGCATTTAGTAAAGTGACCAAGAAATAGGATAACTTATCTTGTAGCAGAGTAATTTTGTTTAGTAATGAAGGATAAATTTTAATGTATTCTTTAGGTAAAACTTCTTGAAAAATGGTACTAGTCCAATGGAAATGGCATTACAAAGTTCTGTATCTATCATAGAAAAATTACTCGGTAAACCGAAGGGTAACTAGCAGCATGTTTGATGTTGTTCTGGCATCCATAGTTTTTGGCACAAAATTAGCCTAAACTGGTAAAATGTTAATTTACAGTTGCTAAACGCAGTATAAATAGTATAAATGTTAATAGATTAACATTTCCTGCTAAATGTTTTAAACGTTGAATCCTTTTGTTCTTCCGACATATTTTTCAGTGAGCATTGCCAACCGATGCACTAACCCAGTCTGTCGTGCGGCATACTTTGCTTTTCGTTCGTTTGGCGAAATTCTTTAAGAATCCAAGCAACAGCTCCTAGATTAGAGACCGCAGTCAGGTCGGGTTATAAACCCGACTCATGTTGTCGGGTAAAATATTGCTCCAGGTATGACACAATTGATGGCTTCGCACATCATGTGCTATCTGCTTGCAGTACAAAATTTTACACAATTCCAACACAAGATTTGGTGGACAAATGAGAGTGGTCAATGTTTTAGTGATCAGTGAGAGTGCTCGCGTAATGAAGGTAATGTGCTATACGTATAAAGTATAGCGCAAACTAGACTGACACGCGAGAACGTATTCGTAAACTTCTATTACAGTTCATTCCAGAATATTTTGTGCTGCACATTTCAAATATGCATCTTTAGACTACAGTAGCATCAACTCGACCTATGAATTTTAGTCGGGTGTGAAAATTTGGGCCAGATGCGCTTTCTATCTCAGCATAGTGATTAGCGTATGAGCTCGAGCTGCAATGATCCAGGTGCAGTCCGCCGCTGCGGTTAAACTTTATATACTCAAAACTGTACGACATACACATTAGCTTTACATTTTACTTTTTAAACTAATTTACATTTCGAGTAACGATGAACTATTATTGGACGCCGCAAGGTATCCAACTCCGAAAGCGCGGGTAAGTCACATTTACTAACCGTTATATAATCTATTGCTCCGGTCCAGAACATTCCTCGCAAATCGTGCGAACAATAAAACATCCGTGCGATCGTTGAGTAAACGTCGCGTTTATTTGGTACAGCATTATTCAAACGTAATTATTTGTATATGTAGTATAACAACAGTGGGTGTTGAAGGATTAAATACACTAAATTTTTTATTAAGAACGGGTTAATATATGTATTCGCATTCAATGCGCGCATTCAAGCATAATGCTTTGGAAATTTTAAGTTATTTATATAGCTTCAAAATTTTTCTTTCTCTTACAGTTGGAGGTATATAAATACATTTTAATGTCTCTGCACTTTTCAGTTAAAAATATCTTCTTCCACAAACTCAAGAACATCATTTGTGTAGCCCACCCACTGAGTTTCAGCATGTCAGAGTAAATAACTGTATAAATGTAAAAAAAATGACATGAGATATGTAAAAGCATAATTTATAAGATTATATATGTTTTAAAACCGGGATACACAATATTATATAATTTGAATGTTTTAACACCTCATGGCTGTGCAATATATCATGAAACAAAAGTGCCAAGGAAACATGAAAAAAAACGGAAAAAAATTTGCGAAATTAAAAAATTGGGACATCAAAATCAATCCCAAGTGCCAGAAATTGTATCTTGTGATCGAGCAGAATTTCGCCGGTTTTCAATTAATAGAAATTCAGTTCCTTAATGCTTGTTAAGTTTGTATGCAGATTGTTGATGAACAAATTTTATGCAATAAGTACTGACATCACAATCAAATTGATCCTATAGTTAAGCTATTGGTGTTCCCGAACAAAACCAACTATATAATTCGAATTCCACAAATTTTTGTTCTTTCGGTAAGTTTACTCGAATTTTCGCGAACGCGAAATGGCTGCATTTCATTCGCATGCACCAAAATTCAATAGATCAAAAGCGAACCGTAACATTCTTTATACGAAATTACAAAATTGGTCGGTTGCTGTGGCTATTTTAAATGTATCCTTGCATAAGCTACTCATGTAGATGGTGCCGTCTTGGACACACGGATGCTAGAAATTAAGGTCCTTATATGAGAACATATATATACCAAAATCTCACAATAAACCACCCACCCAAGAAATGTTATTTTAAGCCCCACAACGTTACGCCTTCAGCTTCGCTTAGAATCATTGACATCTAGCGTGGCGATGCAGTAAAATTCTTTCGACCATACGCACAAGTCTCTCATCTATAAGCGTGTATTTGCAAATATTCAACAGCACTGTTATTAGTAAGGTAGTTCCCTGACCGCAATAAAACAAGCCATATTTAGGTGCCTGAAAGCAAAATTTTCGGCTACCATAGCATACAAGATGGAAGTTCATCTTAATGATGTTTCCTTACACAATGTACTGTTTCGACTTGTAGAGTGCAGGATCAGAGCCCAATTTAAACGACTAAAGGGGTTATAAATTCTGTGTTGATCACTAATTTATGAACGAGGCATGCTAGCCTTCACGGTATCTAAATGCTCCAAGGATTTTTTCAGATGGCGTATATAGCACATTATTTCCCATACGCTCGGTATTTGAAGAAGTACAATATATTATAGTTGCTTTTACTGAGAAAAACCCTGTGCAGGAAACACTAAACATCAAACAGTAAAAAAATTGCTTAAAATTATGAAAAAACTACGAGCATAATCAGGCAAAATAATAAACTCTATATAAAATTAGCTTGCATATTGCGAATCTTATCCGAGGAGAGTTAAACTTTTAGTAGTACTTTCCTTTTGTGTTATACATCGGTAAAGCGAGCAAAAACAATTGAAATCAGTTGTAAACACCAACTTTCTACGAAATACTGTTTCACCAGGAATAGATAAGCAAACTTTCTTCATGAATATTAAATGGTATATCTCCAACCATCTTAATAGATTGATGCTAGCCGCTATAAACTGTTGCAAGCACTATTATGCTATCGCCGAAAATTTAAATTATGAACTATAGAGTGTCCACTTCCCATCAATACAAAGAGCTTTATTGTTCTGCCACTGTTCCGGATACATGTTATCGTGACTCACACCAATTCCTTCGCACCGGAACCGTCTGCCCCTGACCCTTCGAAACTTTGATACCAATGTTATATATTTTTTTCTTAAAAAAGGTTAAAACCAAAATATATAATTCACAGCATATACTGGTACCTAGCTCCGATTACAGCCGTCTGGCTTTAGCATTGTTTTCGAATTTTGTAAAGCTGTATCGCACAGCTCAAGTCCGGTGCGTTCATTTTGCATTACAAATCCGACCGCAGGACTATTCATAGCGGTTAAAATAGATGGTCATTATACGCCTCGGATTTGCACTACACTATACCAATATTTTGAGGGTAAACACTTAAGAATCCCGCATATTGATGTAAAATAAGAATGTATCCATATGACTTTTAGCCATTATCATCGGAAATTAAGAGTGCTGCCCCAATCGTCGACTACAATATCACAGGAATATATGCATTTATTATAGATACTCAAATGTATGTAACACTGCTCTCAACTGGTAACTCAATTAGTACAAAGCCACAGAATTTTTTTTATGATTTTGCATTTAATAATAATATCTAGACGGCCCATGTACTTATTTTCAAGCCTCTTCTGAAAACGTGGACCTATATAGCATACACTACACCGGCGCACATAGAACATCTACATGGTTGGCTGACCGATACCTGGCGAAGCGGTAGAATAATAGCTTTGCAAACTCAAGACCCGGGTTCGAATACCGGCTGGTGCATAGAAATGATCAGTTGTGCATTTTTTCAGAGTGGAGAACCGAACATGATCATGTGCATCGAGGCATATTTATAAGCAGCTGGAGCTCGAAACACGTTCGTTACGCTGTTCCGCCGCGGTTCAGTACACTGCCGTATGTCGTACAAAGCGTAGCTACATCGCGAGTTGATCACACGTGCCAGTCAGAGATCTCCGTTCCAATTTCGACTGGCCAAGTGTAAAGACAATCCGGGAATTTTTGTTGTTTGGTATCATGACGTAATATAAAAAAAATCAATCTTCTTTCACAGCACATAAATTATACCTCTACACAGCAATATTATTTTAAATTTCATAGGCATTGCGTAACTGCCGCATGGAAACGAAGAGAAAGCATAGTTAGTGACAAAGCAAAGAGTACAAGCGTTTAGCAGCGTATATACACTACGTACGATACATGTTCATCGCCCGTATATAAATATGGCAAAATAATAGACAGTTAGTTGTATATTTTGATATGAAGAGTTCATACAACAAAAATGTGTCTAAGGTAACCGCAGCAATTAATAGTAGTAAGACAGCGGTCAAGAATAAAAAAAATCACTATTTCGAAACAAAATTTCCACATATGCATTCGTATTTACGATTCATGGCAGTCTTGAAATATAGTTCAGCGCTCGACTCAGGAATATGCTTAACACTATACGTTAATACACTGTAGCTACTACACGGAAGGCACAGAAGTTACACAAGTCAAAAAAGGGGCACAGATCTCTTTTCAAAAAGCCGAGGAACAACTCTTTCTACGATTCGTATGTTTATCACTGACCAAGAAGTGGGGGGTGTTTAGATTTTTATGTTCAGACAAAAAGTGGGCCCAATCCCAGTTGGGGGGGAAAAATTATTTTACGCTTGCTATAGCACCCATCTTTTGGAAACTATGCCCCCATAGTCTCTGTACCCCCAATCATCTCTCACCCCCAAAAGAGATCACTTCGTGATCAGGTTCGCCCCTTTTGGAAACATAAACCTTGATGTTGAACTCATTATTCTATGATTTAGGATGGGTTGCTTTTTGGCTTTTGGAGGCTTTTTTTCAAACTTAAGCCGCCTTCGCTTCGCTCAAAGATTCTACCCCCCCTTAATCCCCCCATGGTTAAAAAACGTCCGCTCTTTCGATTTAGAATGGTTTTGAGGCTCTAGGGTCAAAGGGTAAGTCCCCACGGTACCCCTAAAAAGGGGTTTTTCAAAAAATGAACATTTTAAAAAGTGACGATTATTAATAAAATTGCATTTCCAAGAGAAATGTGATGACTAGCGAAAAAAGATCCTTGCCGGATCGAATATTTTTTTCGACAAGTGGGGTGATTTGAACATCGCCATTCCCAGTCGTCACACCTACCGAAATCTCCACGCTTTGCTAGGTAACAGGGTTGGCCGCACTCGCAATCCTTGTAGTTAGCTAATAAACGTCGTCGAACAAGGTGCTTGAGAGTTGAATCATTATCAATAGTTTGTCGCGCCAGTTCAGTATACGTTATATCGAGGTCTCGAATATTATTAATCTCCACAATTTCGTTTATAGGAATTATTGTGAATTGCTGATTCTTGTGACGTCCGGGCATTATTTATTTATCTAAAAATAAAATTAACCTTGGCTTAGGGTTTAGTAAAGTACTGTACCGGCAAACGCAGGCGAGGAGGCTTAAGGTTAGTCTAAGAGTTAGGCTTAGGCTTAGGCTTAGTATAAGGCTTAGTCGTAAACGGAAAAAACTGTGAAAATGAACTGCAAGGCGGAGCTAGGGCCGACAATTGTCTGCCGTCCCTGATATGTGAAGAACGACAAGTCGGAGACGTCTGCCAATGGCACCAATCGACTCAGGAGGGCGGATTTAGTATAAAAGATGTCATTTCAGAAAAATTCCATGGTTGGTTGAATTACTCCCCCCCAACTGGGATTGCGCCGAAGAATCTGAGATTTATCGACACTCATCCACGCTTGTTTCTCTAAAACGATACTCATCAGTTCACACTACAACGCATAAAGCAAATACCATCCCTGTTAGAAAATACATTTTACAAGCTATTTTTTCTCTTTAAAATATGTAAACTACACGAAAAAACCAAAATATTGTCCAAATTTTTTCCTGTACGCGAGTACAGTGTTTAAACTCCATTTTGTAAATAAAATTTTTAACTGCAACTATGATTAACAGCAGCCATTTTTATTGAATAAGCCTTTTAGAAAAATAAATAAAAACGATGCAATCTACTACAAATTAAATTACAGCTTAATTTGGACGACAATTTTAGTTTAGCACTTATCCATCGGATGCGAGGTAGCGGTTATAGACAAAATAGCGGCCATATTAAACATTAGTCTATTGTGAAAATGATGCCCACACGGTATTACGTATGACTTTAGCTAAGTGTAGTGTACATGTTGCATTAATTAGTGTAGCAACACCACTCACGTAGATTACGTGGGTTTGAACATGTTGTAAGAACAGAACAATATCGTATATATATTATCGTGATTTGGTTCTTTTCCATTATCCCCCAGCCCGCGTTTGCCCAAAAATGGTCAGATTCAGGAAATTTTGGTATTTTTGTGATTTTTAAGAAAAATATTTTTTGGGTTCCCAAGGGGGGAGGGACCCTTGTGACCCGAAAAAATGTAAAATTTTAAAAATTCGTTTTTTGGTTGAAATGATCTAGGGAGGTCTCGAGGATCACAAAAATGCCAAAATTTCCAGAATCTGACCATTTTTGGGCAAACGCGGGCTGATGGGATAATAGAAAAGCACCGTGATTTGTTCGAACTTTTGCCGCAGCAATTGAAACGTTCTCAATGAACAGACAACAGTTGATGCAGCAAAGTATGCCTGCCAGAAAGGAGAATCTTGAGAAGTAAATTATTTCTATAAATGCTATAAACGATTATAAAAACAATAAACAGTTTAAAAATGAATTATTGTAGTTGAAAGCTGAATGTATTTAACATCTTTACCTTTGACAAGAAATCGCAAAAAATTAGAAATAAAAGCGTAGATTATAATTTTCTATCTTCACCTCACAGTTTCGTATAACAAAAGTGCTCGAAATTGGAAGTGGTGTCAATGACACAATATAAAGTTCCATACACATTTTGACCTTTGACAAAAAATCGCCCAACCTTAGAAATAAAAGCGTAGATTATAATTTTCTATCTTCACCTCACAGTTTCGTATAACAAAAGTGCTCGAAATTGGAAGTGGTGTCAATGACACAATATAAAGTTCCATACACATTTTGACCTTTGACAAAAAATCGCCCAACCTTAGAAATAAAAGCGTAGATTATAATTTTCTATCTTCACCTCACAGTTTCGTATAACAAAAGTGCTCGAAATTGGAAGTGGTGTCAATGACACAATATAAAGTTCCATACACATTTTGACCTTTGACAAAAAATCGCCCAACCTTAGAAATAAAAGCGTAGATTATAATTTTCTATCTTCACCTCACAGTTTCGTATAACAAAAGTGCTCGAAATTGGAAGTGGTGTCAATGACACAATATAAAGTTCCATACACATTTTGACCTTTGACAAAAAATCGCCCAACCTTAGAAATAAAAGCGTAGATTATAATTTTCTATCTTCACCTCACAGTTTCGTATAACAAAAGTGCTCGAAATTGGAAGTGGTGTCAATGACACAATATAAAGTTCCATACACATTTTGACCTTTGACAAAAAATCGCCCAACCTTAGAAATAAAAGCGTAGATTATAATTTTCTATCTTCACCTCACAGTTTCGCACAACAAAAGTGCTCGAAACTGGATGTGGTGTCAATGACACGATATAAAGTTCCATACACATTTTGACCTTTGACAAAAAATCGCCCAACCTTAGAAATAAAAGCGTAGATTATAATTTTCTATCTTCACCTCACAGTTTCGTATAACAAAAGTGCTCGAAATTGGAAGTGGTGTCAATGACACAATATAAAGTTCCATACACATTTTGACCTTTGACAAAAAATCGCCCAACCTTAGAAATAAAAGCGTAGATTATAATTTTCTATCTTCACCTCACAGTTTCGTATAACAAAAGTGCTCGAAATTGGAAGTGGTGTCAATGACACAATATAAAGTTCCATACACATTTTGACCTTTGACAAAAAATCGCCCAACCTTAGAAATAAAAGCGTAGATTATAATTTTCTATCTTCACCTCACAGTTTCGTATAACAAAAGTGCTCGAAATTGGAAGTGGTGTCAATGACACAATATAAAGTTCCATACACATTTTGACCTTTGACAAAAAATCGCCCAACCTTAGAAATAAAAGCGTAGATTATAATTTTCTATCTTCACCTCACAGTTTCGCACAACAAAAGTGCTCGAAACTGGATGTGGTGTCAATGACACGATATAAAGTTCCATATATACAGATTTCCACGCTAGCCTAGCATGGGCCCAGTAATACCACGAGGGAAAGCTAATATGCAGTTAAATTACTAATGAAAATTATTGTGTAAAATTTGTGCCTGTTAATGAAAAAAGTATTGATAACCCTGACAATAACGGTCTAAGGCTCAGAAATAAAATTTCTCATGTGGTTTTGATAAACACTTCGACTCTGAAAATGATTAAAATTTCAACGTGGAGCTGAACAATGCAGAAGCACATTTACCGGGTCTAATCGAACAAGTGAAAAAAGCAGTAGAGTAAAATAGCACAACAGGCACGAAAGTTTAGATTTATTGGCTTCAAGGTATGCTCCAACCTACCACAAGATCAAATGACATAAGCGCTGACCATACATGATTTAATAAAGAATATACGCGCAAAACTTGACCGCTGTTCGTTCTTAGCTAGTTCACTGTCGTTTCTGGCGCACCTAGCCCTCAGGAAAACAACAAATAACTCGCAAGTGATGGTGAAACGGAGCGAGCGAAATTTCATTTTCAAGTTATTTTATTTAATCACCTGTAACAGGCTGTGTTTGATGAATATACTATCCTAAAACACCTTGAAATTTTGAAAACACTAAAACCTCGTTGACCCTCGTAAACTTACCGAAAACAACTGACAGCGCATCAAGTATTTGTGCTGGACTCTATATAATCAAATCGTTGTATTCAGCTATCGAAAAATCTGTGTAGACAATTCGTGATGACCTGTACGAAGCAGATAACCAAACAACTGAAGAGAGACTATTTTTAATGCCATGTACCAAACTACTGACAACCGACTATTTTTCGAAATAGGGTTCATTTATCCTAACCCCAAATGAAAACGTTTGAAAAGGCATGAGATACTCGTACTGGACTCTAGTTAACCAAACGATTGCATTCAACCTACCAAAAACCTATATAGACAATTCTTGATGACCTGTACGCAGTACGTAACCAAACAACTGAAGAGAGATTATATTGTGGAAATGCGTTCATTGACCCTAAACCCATCGAAGTCATGAAATATGCACCGTGGATAGTAGATAACCAAATCCATGTATTCAGTCTTAAGAAATACCTATATATAGACAATTCTGGATGCCCTGCACACAATACATAACCAAACAAATAAAAACACGCTACATTTTGGAAATCGGGTTCGTCGACCTTAAAGCCATTGAAACTGCAAAAATGTATAATATACTCAAGATAAACTCTAGATAGCAAAACCATCGTATTCAACGTGCTTAATAACCTAATATGCACTAACTGTAAAATAAAACAAACAATAACACGATCTGAAAAATCGCTATTTCTCGCAAAGGGTCGATGAACCATATTCCGGCCCACAGTGGCTCAGAGACAAAGAATAATCTGCAAAGTTGTGGATGTCGATGAACTGATTCTGCATAGTTGTCTCCATTTTTCATTCAGAAGCTTTTGTCGTGAGCTACGAAACACTGGTATTCGTATGGCTACATATTTGGCAAAGAACTTATAAAAACCTATTTTTATGTCATTTTGACCCGGAAGTGAACTAAAAGGCACATCGTTGTAACTTTTGATATCGAACAAAAAATCTGTCGAAATCCGTGCATCCAAAAATGAGTTATGAATGACAGCGACAGATAAAAAAAGATATTTTTACGATTTCCCCCTAGCGCCCTCAGTGGAAACTCCGCTCGCTCCTTTTCAATAATGTGATAATTTAATATAGCAAGTAAAAGTGTGAATTTCATTCAGGCATCGCTTGATTTTCTAGTTTCATTTCAAAAATTATTTACAACAGTTATGAACGCCATTAGGCGTTTATGCTGCGCTAACCAACTTAACACTGTGGTTACGAATCCAGAGTTTTAAGATTATAAAACGGGAAAGCAGTTATTATTTGCATAATTATCTAACAGAATCAACAGGGCTATTTTACCGTGTCCCTGAAAATTTCCAAAATTTACGCAAATTAAAAGTGAAATACCAAACAATGATCCTGGCTATTAATCTTTATGTATTTAACTTTTTTGCACGACAACTTCAAATGAAATCAAATAATCTTATAAACAGGGTTAACCAACGAGATAGTGTCACAACTTACACAACTATTACCTTTCGGCAAATATAAAACACTAAATTGGTTGAAACAGTAACAGAATCAGAGAAAGACTAGAGTTAAAGACACCGGTATGTATGTATTAATACGAACAGACAAAATATAACTTCTAAAACCAACTGCTTCAAGTATATAGCATTACTATGGGCGCACCCGTCACTACTACGATAACATAGTAAACGTAATTAATTACAAAAACTGAGCGGAACAACAGGCAAAGTATTTGCTATCTTATTTGTGTGTACACGTGTTTCAACTAACTATTTAATCAATTTATAGTAAGTATCACGTTTTAGGCAATTGATGTAAAATCCACCATGCAAAAACTCGCTAGCTACATAGAAGTGACTTAAAAATTTGCATAAAATTACCTAATTAGCTAGTTAATGAATCAACTAATTAGCATACGTATATGACCAGGTTTTAGAGCTTCCGAAATGTCATATTCGTGATGAGCGACCCCCTCCCCAGATGCAATTTATTAATTTTTGAGAACTTTGAAAATTTTCAAAAAATTAGCTAATTAACAATTTAATAATTACCTAATTATTTACTATTTTTACCTTCCTCGAATAGTAAACAAGCACCAGATTCACAATCACCACGTGCAGATGTAGTATATGCACCAAAATAATAGCTTTACACAAATTGTGTCCTGAAAAATATGCAATTTTTGTTTGAAATTGCTAAAAATAGGCTAGCACCCTTATCTAATTAGGTAATTACAAATTAACTAAAGCAAATTTTGACAAAATCTATATGTCTTGCACCTGTCCGATATCAGGCCTTTCAAACAAAAAAGCTTTTTAAAATCGGCTCAGTAGTTACTGAGGAGTTCAACGGATGGACGGACAGACGGGGCCGAATTTTACCCCTCTGACGAAAACTAAAACGCTTCGCTCCGCTTAATAATTTCCTTTGTTAAAGATAAGTATTTAAGACAAAAAAGAAATAATACATTGTACCAAATAGAGATACACAGCAAGTCGTGCAACGTGCACAAGTCCTAGAAAATGCGCAAAATGATAGCGAGGGTCAAAAAATTTTTGCCAAACAAATTATGCTTAACGTATTATTGAGAAAGACACCGTGAAATATTTTGACTCGCGTACACAAAACTCAATATCGTACCAATAATTTGTCAATGTAGTCACTAGTAAGTTAATCCAATGGTATACAATTATAGTAGTTTGTCTTCGTCGAATCTGAGGATTATGGTGAAATTGTTATATTACATTAATTAAATTTGCTACCATTTGGTGGTATTTTTGTGCATCAACCATCTCGGTAAATATTATCTGATATAAGCGATAAGTAAAAACGAGTATCAGAAACAATATCTGAATAATTTTCTTAAACATCCTAGCCATAATCACAATTCTATGTACTAATATCTAAATATAGCTTATCTGAACTACCATTGTTTTAAATACTTCAGCTTCTCAGTCACAAAGTTAGAATTAAAAAACCATGAATCGCTAGGGTAGTTCTTTTCTGGCCACAAAGCGTTTTCGCACAATATTATACGACTTTGTACTATTAGCCGCCTACATACTAAATAAAATAAATTTGTAACAAAAGTAAAAAAAAATTGTTGCACACAAGAAAAATGACCACAGGAAAAATCTAGACATAGCGTCATGATACGACGACGGCGACCTACATTTTACTCTCAGTTAAGTTACACACCAAGTAATTGTTATTGTTCTTAATGCAGACAGCAAAAATGCTCACATGAAAATCTAGCCATAGTGCCATGATACGACGACGGCGACCTACGTTTTACTCTTAGTTAACTTACTCACCAAGTAATATAGTTCTTGTTCTTGGTGTAGACAGCAAAAATGATCACAGGAAATATCTAGCCATAGCGTCATGATACGACGACGGCGACCTACATTTTACTCTCAGTTAAGTTACACACCAAGTAATTGTTATTGTTCTTAATGCAGACAGCAAAAATGATCACATGAAAATCTAGCCATAGTGCCATGATACGACGACGGCGACCTACGTTTTACTCTTAGTTAACTTGCTCACCAAGTAATATAGTTCTTGTTCTTGGTGCAGACAGCAAAAATGATCACAGGAAATATCTAGCCATAGCGTCATGATACGACGACGGCGACCTACATTTTACTCTCAGTTAAGTTACACACCAAGTAATTGTTATTGTTCTTAATGCAGACAGCAAAAATGATCACATGAAAATCTAGCCATAGTGCCATGATACGACGACGGCGACCTACGTTTTACTCTTAATTAACTTACTCACCAAGTAATATAGTTCTTGTTCTTGGTGCAGACAGCAAAAATGAACACAGGAAAAATCTAGCCATAGCGTCATGATACGACGACGGCGACCTACATTTTACTCTCAGTTAAGTTACACACCAAGTAATTGTTCTTGATCTTGGTGCAGACAGCAAAAATCTATCTACAAATAGTGGCATGGTACGACAACGGCGACCAGCGGTTTACTGTCAGTTAACTTACTCACCAAGTAATTGTTCTTGTTCTTGGTGCAGACAATAAAAATGATCACAGGAAAAATCTTGCCATAATGTCATGGTACGACGACAGCGACCTACGTTTTGTTCGTAGTAAAGTTACTCAACCAGTAATTCTTCTTGGCGTGCTTTCAAATACGTATTATTGCGTTGAGTGATATACTTTGCGTTTAAATTATTTTGAGATACTTAATAATCGCATCATATTTCATAACCTAAATGTTAACATTGCTGTGTTTCAGTCAAGGTTTTTGAAATTACATTCTTGATTGAAACTATGAATACGAAGCCACGGTGAACGACACTCCTAATATTTTATTCATTTTAGCAACATATTCCCACCCGCGTTGATTATTTTTATCTACAAAAACGAATTACATGGAAAAGATGATTTTGAAACCCAATTACGCGGATAGTTTATAGATCATTTGTCTCCATACGTTCATGCGACAAGCTACAGGACAGCAAAGACTGGTTTATTTCGGTAGACCCTCAGCGGCTTTTTGATTCTGAGTAGCCTTCAACCACCAATCAAACTGTGCGATCACTTTGCTAAGTGCTCCTTTGGTGCGATCGTTCGAACATTTTCCTAAAAAAATAGCGAAAACATTAATAGTAAAAAATATAGATTGGGACCATCGTAGATGGAAGCAGAGTAGGGTGTTAGTTCAATCAACTCCTGGCTTGCCAAGCGCCGCCAATAAAGTATAACTGTATTCTCTAGTGGTGTTGTTTACATCTTAAATACTTATCTATTGATAAACAATATAAAAATATTGATGTCCATAGATAAGAACGCTCTGTGAAGCTCTATAACAACAAATTTTTAAGGGAACTCCTGCCGCCAAAACGACAAAATGCTAATATTCTGGCCGCTCCTTAGAGAAGGAAGGGACTCAGAAGATTTTCAATCTTTCCCCCTCCAAGATTTCGACGATTCAAGAGAGGTCTTGCCCAACACCTTCTGTTATTTTGAGATTTAATAAAAAATTATCGTCCTAACAAAATTCAATACTACTGCTTATATTAAGCCTATAAATGACAATATTCTAAGCAAAATGAAGTTCGGTCAGCACAAACACGCAGTTTCAGCGGGGAAATAGTATATTTATAAGCAAAAACGCATATAAACATGAAAACCACGTCAAAATGTCATAATGCCCCAGTTGACCCATTGGTTCGGTTCCCCTTGATAATGTTGTAGAAATTCCCCAGGTATTTCCGGTTTCGCTAACGTTGGGGCTGGAGGCCCCAGCTCAAAGCCCCAGGTTAAGTTTTGGTCTTGTGGACATGCCGGTTAAAAGTAACATAAGTTTTCAGATTTTTGGTCAGAAAAACATTATGCTATGAACGTGAAAGATTAGCATTTTACACGAGAGCTTAACTAAGATACAACTACGCGCATAACAAAATATTTCGAAAATTCATCCACGCAGATTATGCATGGCTGCCACGGCTAGTTTTGTTCAGCACACAGGTGTTCCATGCAAATGTGTTCACTCCTTTTTAGCAGGAGTCGATGATGGTCCGCTCTACTGAAAAGTGTGACTCTCTTCAGCTTTGCCTTAATGACGTCTGTGGTACGTCATGGTCGTTTTCAATACTACTGCGCATATTCATAATCTTATTATTGGTGGTTCATATTCAGACCCTCCATGATCTTGGACCACTAATTCAGACTCCCTATTATGGAACACTAATTTAGACCCCCACGAACTTGGCTAGAAAAAATGTTTTTTTGCTCAGCACACAGTTGTTCCATGCAAACGTGTTTACTCATTTTTAGCAATTCGATGATGGTTGGCTCTGCTGAAGAGTGGGACTCCCTTCAGCTTTACCTTATTAACGTCTGCGGTACGTCACGGTCTTTTTTGACATTACCTCAATACAGGTTCATGCCCATCTTGGTGGTTCATATTCAGACTATCCATGTTCTTGGACAACTAATGCAGATCCCCTGTTCTTGGAACACACTCCCAGGAACTTGGGGAATCTGAATTGGTGGTCCAAGAACATGGGGGTCTGAAGTACAGGTCCAAGAACATGGCTGTTGAATTAGTTGTGCAAGAACCTAGTGGTCTCAAAATTAGTGGTTCAAGAACACAAAGGTTGTAAATTTAGTAGTCCAAGAATATGGATGAGGTGTAGGTCGGTGGTCCGAGAACATGGTTAAGGTAGCCATGGTTTCGACGCACCAAAAAAGTCATACACCTGGCTGGAGTAACACCGAAAACGACCGCGACGTACCGTGGCCATTATCGTGACAATGCTGAAAAGTGTGACACTTCCACACTTCTCTGTAGATCAATATTTTGTGTTACTGAATATTTCCAGTATCTATTATAATGATTAACGAAGTGCTATTATACCGCTTGTATTAGGTATGTTTTATCGATAAGACTATATATTAAAGCAAACGATCGTTATAAGAAAATGTCAAGCTAACCGTTTTCGTCAAGAACCTGATTAACAGTTGGAACATGAACCATTGCTGATACTGGAACGCAACCAAATTCTGCGAAATAGTTACGACACTGGTGAGCTGACAAAATGCCGCCTTGAGGTCCTACAAAGCAAAAACAAAAAATCAAAATAACATACTAAAATGATAGGAAATAATAAGAGATTCGACGCAAAAAGGTCGTACAAGAGAACCGATCTTTAGCTTTAGTAATCAACGAATTTCACACCCCACTGCACCATTACGATAATAAATTGAATTATCAACATTTTGCAGTGTCGACAGCATTAAGTCGTGCTTGTCATTCACAGCCATACACATACCCATAACATTGCGATACCGATGTTTATGGGTTAGCTTTTAGCATAGCTATAGCTAACTATAAGCATCAGAAACTGCTAATCCATGACCGAAACACGGTACAGATCCAAATAATTGATATCACATGAGATCTTCTGGCATCACAGCATCTGTATCCAACCCAAGGTTTATACAAACTATATAGCAACATGTCCATGGATCATGGGGAACTGGATGGCATTGATCTGTGGCACCATGATTAATATACATAAGGGTTTAGAATCGCGGGGGGAGTGGGCGAGCCAGACCAGGAGAGGGTGGTGGTGGGAGCCGAAAAGCGAGGAACCCCGCTCCTGTATAGAGCAGTCAGCCAAACAAATAAGATTTTCAATTGAAATATAAAATATAATCCAAATTTTTATCCACTGACCCAATAATGGGACACTGCTATTTGCATAATCTGTCAGGATTTATTAACCTTCATGAAACTGAAAACATGCACGTTCGTTGCTTTCACATACGCATCACTCATTATATATATTACACGAGAATTAAAAGCCAGTCAAAAATTATGCAAGATAACATTAGGTCCTTACACCACGGCTGTTCGTTTGTTAAAATTATGAACTGATTCGTTAAAAGTTCGCGTTCACAATTTTGACGTCGGCGTTCGTAGTTCAGCGAACGCAAATGTGAGGCCCGCGATGTGAGAACACAATTTGCGTACTCGTATACAATTGCCGCTTTTGCAAACTTGTTCGCGCTCATCAAATGATATACCGAAACACACAATTGTGTAGTCGATCTAAGACTCTATATAAATTTACAAAAAACACATATTATATATAATCCTTTTATTAGTGATCTCGGTGAGTACATTACATTGATAAATCAGAAAATCCCAAATCACAAAGTCCCTGCCCGAAATATCCATCATGACTCGAACAAACACCTCTCGAACTATTTGGAACAAAATGCGTTTCTTATTCTATTAGGTTTTTATTATTTGCAATTTTTTTAAGTTTAGACGTGCAATCACATTTGACATGTACGATTCGACAATGCTCGAACAGATATCAAACACATTCGACCACGCCCAGTACGACTTTCGAACATAACAGCAAATAAAATTTTTGAGCGAACATCGAACAAGTCTCGAACTTAATGCAGTCATTTCTGACAGGGGCTGTGCAGCGCCTTTATATTCCTACACCGTAAATCGCGTCACCGTATAGCGTACAGAATTTAAAACAATGATTTTCGCGCAAACATCGGCAGGAGACCGTGCACTAACTTGACAAAACAACAACCAGGTGTAAGCGCATAGTTTTTGAATTTTTAAAAAATTTTAAGTGCTAAGTCCACCGTACACGCATTAACACAATCTAATCAGAAAAAAGACTTACCTAACGAGTAGGTGACAATAGCGCCAGGTCGATATGCATAACTAGCGGGCGGGAAATGGTTTAGCGTATTGGTAAGCGCTGGCGGTAACTGTCGATTGTATTCAGGTGTTACAATCCAATACCCTGCAGCATCTTTAATCTTCTCGTGTAATGTGTGAAGAGCTTGAGGAGCTTCCTTCGGATCCCGGTAAAAGTGAAGCGGTTGAACGAGGACTGGAAAATTCAGTTCCTTTGGGTCTGAAAAAACGCAGTCTACAAAGTATAAATATACAATAATTTTATATTTCTGGCATGGCGAAATTACAAAGACATTCCAAAATTCTAGAGATCATTTGCTATGCACTATGCATGTGTAAAAGTGTCATCACATATAACACCTAAACATCGAAACAGAAGAATATCAATATATACTACTAAAACTGACGCATTTAAAACAATTTTTTGAGCAGGTATGCTATAATCAATATTATAACGGCTAGTACGGTGACACCAATTTGCGAAACCAAATTTATTGTTCCCAATGCAATTCACAATTAATACACCACATTGATCCCAGACTTAAAATATATTAATATTATTCATATCATGCAGCAAAGAGACGTCAATGTATATGCAGCAAAGAGACGTCAATGTATATGCAGCAAAATGATGTAAGCTTGACAGCTACACGTTTTAACGTTCATTTGAAAAAGATTCCCAAACAGCAAGACTAGTAACTCGTAAGCGAGGGTGAAGCGGAGCAAGCTTGGTTTCGTTTTTAAGGTATTTTGTTTAATCACCTGTAACAGGCCGTGTTTGATGAATATATACACCATCCTAAAGCCTCTTGAACCATAACTCGTGGAAAATCCTAAAACTTCTTCGACCCTATACCAACTGAAAACAACTGACAACGCATCAAGTATTTGTGTTGGTCCCTACATTACCAAACCATCGTATTCAACTTACCAGATACCTATATAAACAATTCCTGTGAGATGTACGCAATAATGTAGCCAAACAACTGAATACAGAATATATTGTGGGAATCGGGTTCATTGACCCTAAACCCATTGAAAAGGCATGAAATATGCATGTTAGACTCTAAATAAGCAAATCGTCGTATTAACCATACCGAAAAACCTCTGTATACAGTATTTTTGATCACCGCCCCACCGGATAACTAGCACCGCCCCAGAGGTCGCTTATTTCTAACATGGAAGCGTCAAGTGGCAACGGATGTGGAGTTCGCATTTCGACACATTCCCCACAAACAATGGCGAATAGACCCGTTCCCGCAAATAGTGCTTCAAGCACAGGATCGATGTGTGGCGAGAGCTGGTTCACGGCACGGCCCCCTGGATTGCCCGGGGCAGGTGAATCAGAGTATTTTTGATGCCATGTACCCAATTACTGAAGACCGACTATTTTCTGGAAATCATGTTCGTTGACCATAAACCTAATGGAAACGTCTGAAAAGGCATGAGATACTCATGCTGGACTCTACTTAACCAAAACATCGTATTCAGCCTACCGAAAAACCTATATAGACAATTTTTGAGGACCTGTACACAATACGTAACCAAATAGCTGCTGAAGAGAGACTAAATTCTGGATATCGGGTTCAGTGACCTTAAACCATTTGAAAACTCATGAAAAGTCAAGAAATATACGCCGTGGGCACTAGATAACCAAAGCGCTGTATTCAGCCTCAAAAAATACCAATATATAGACCATTCTTGATGCCCTGCACGCAATACATAATCAGAAAAATGAAAACGCACATCTTGGAAATTAGGTTTGTTGACCAAAAAACCCTTGAAACCCCAAGAAAGGGTATATATAAACTTATATAATAAAATCAGGATAGACTCTAGATAGCAAAACCATCGTATCCATTGTGCTTAATAACCTAATACGCAATTGTTATAAGGTAAAACAAGCAATAACACGGCGAAACTTGAAACACCGCTATTTCTGGCAAAGGGTCGATGACCCCTATTCGGGCACACAGCGGAACACATTGTCCCACAGAAAAGTCGTAGTTAGTTAAGTTGTATATCTCGATGAACTGATTCTGTAGTTACCATTTCTCGATGCTAAGCCTGTGTCGCAAGATATGGGCTACGTAAGGTCAAATTTGGCAAAGAATACTTAATTAAAAGCCTGTTTTTGCCATTTTGACACGGAAGATGGGGTCGGAGCTGTTCGCGTTCCACTAAAGGCACATCGTCGTCACTTTTGCTCCGAACAAAAAACTTGTCGAAATCCGTCCATACAAAAATGAGTTATATATCAGCGAGACACAAAAAAATAAATTTTCACGATTTTCCCCCTAGCGCTCTGAGTTGAAACTCCGCTGCTCCGTTGCAATTATTAATTTTATTATTTTGCACCTATGACTTCCACGTCGTAGTTAGGCTTTTCATCTTTCAGCTGTTGCAAAACGAATTTTGTGACCCGATCACACATTCTACCGTCACGTGTGCTGCCCATAAACAACAATATCTTTGCGCTTCCGGACATTGCTGCGATAGTAAAATATATTTCCAACTAATATTAGGTAAAAGTAAAATATAAATATTCAGTTTCAGCAACGGGAAGTAATACAATATACCATTACCGTAATACCAGGAAAAATAACCGATTATTGTACAGTTATAGCGAGAAATGAATGCCGTGTTTCGAAAACGACCAGCGAACAAAAATTTAACTATCCGCGTACAAGTACAAGAGCGATCCTCGAAGAAATTAAAAGTGTTATACAGCTCGGAAATTGACGTGCTGTGACACAAGTGATCTTGCCACCAGCAGAGTAGCCTCTGATAATATACTCCTGTTGTTCGCGGGTACTATTTACTATTGCGATATTAGTTGGTTTGTATTATTTGTAGGTACTGCGTTCACGGTGCTACAAGTGCGCAGCCTAGAATTAGTGTGGCTGTCGCCAATCGCACGCTGTTATCTGATTTGTCGAAGACTTACCTAAAAATCGTCTCAATTTTGGAAACAGTTGCTCAATACAGAAGCGCAGTCGCTAGTTTCGGAATTAAGTTAGATAGTCGCCAAAATAACACTGTTTATAATAAACCAACTCCTTAATCCGAATTGATGCGCGACAAAGAGTAAATGGATTACAATAATATCATAAGTGTCGTACCTCACGTGTTATAATTATACTGTTACACCTACGGCTATGTTGGATTACTTGTTCACGAGCGTAATAACGCTACGTTGTTTTGTTAAATTTAGGCCAAATCTGCGTTTTCCACACTGTCTCTTCCGGCACAGTTATTCACATGAGTTTAGGGCATAGTTTTGCTTACCAGCGCCAGCCGGAACCTCCGGGAACCGAACCCGTCACCAAAATCTATATATAAGAATTAGGCTCGTCGGTTTCTACTGTATAATATTATAATGTTGAACGTTCAAGAGCACATGAGCTACACGCCACTAGCAATCCGTAACACGAGATGTTCCGACAATATATATTAAAAAACAGTTCCGTTGGAGTTACGTAGAAATTGTCATCATAAGGAAAATAGTAGGATAAAAATATAATTTGGCTTTCAGAATTGTGGACCCTTATTCCACTAGCTTGAGGCATTGGCTGAGAACTGAACGGGATAGTCTTCACGGTTTCTGAGGATAACCAGGTTGAGCTAGCGGGTGGGGCCAACAGAAAACCCAAATCAACAACCGTGGTCTACGTCAGGAAGTCCCCTCTAATTACTCGCATGCGCGATGTTGAAACAAGGGAATTCAGTAGCCTTCTCGGGTATATACAATACTGAGCTTGCCAACTTCTCTCATGCTAGGATCCTAGCTTTGAATACATTGGGGTCTAACCTATCGGACCGGACCACATATTCAGAAGACCAAGTCAGTTGCTATTACCCATGTGGGGGCTCTGAATTCCACATGGCAATGGTGATTAGTGAGCCGAAGTAATAAATTGAGAGTTCTTTGTAGCGGTAGAAAAATAGTTAGCGGCGCTATTAACTCGTACTGAGTACGACTTGGAACGGTATATTGTCGCATCCTAACAATATCAGTGTAAAATATCTATTATAAAAGTAAATTTTTTAACTTTCGTTTTTGGTGTTCCATTCTGACACCGAGTGATATAGACCCTTGGATTAATAATAATTGAAAGCTTCTCATTCTTGCTGATGACAATAATTATACATTTAGGAAGCGCCGAAATAGTATATTGGAATATTGGGGAAAATCGGGTTAATCGGATCGTTGTAAAACTGCTTCATAAAGCCTTATCGGTATATTATTGTTCATATCCACGAATTCGCCATTCAGCGATGATGATTCCGATCTCCTAATAAGTACCGATAGCTCCCATTAATGAGTCCAACTCCTGTGCCATAAAACAACGTAAACATGTAACAATAAAGCCACTACAATAAGTTTGAAACCTCACTGTCCCTGCCAGGACTCGAACTGCAGCTCAGCGTGCTAACCACTATACCACAGGGGTGAGGTTTCAACTTATATAATTTACTATATTTTCAGCTATGCGCTGTGACACTGCGTGTCTTTTACGCTACTGTATATTATATATACTTCCCAGTGGGTTGTATTTTTACGACATTTTCGTTTGTCGGCGAGACAATTTCCCCACCGCCAACTTCAATTAGATTCCAATTCTTTATCGAGGTCACCATAAGTTCAAAGACTCACTGCCTCTGCCTGGCTCGAACCAGCGGCCTTCCGGATTGCAGTCCAGCGTATCAACCACTACACCACAGGGGCGGGTTTTTAATTTATACAATTTAGAAAAAGAAGAAATTTATTGACAAACATTGCCAAATCATAAACCGTAATTAAGTCCAATGACTAGAATTATGAACAAAACCAAGATTACATGTAAACCAGCAATATGAATTTACCTAGCACACTACATAAATATCGCATATTAAACGAAAAAATAATTGATACGAACTGGGAAATACATAGCTGGTAAGTAAAATTTAAGCACACGAAAATTATGTAGCTAGTGGAAATTAGGCCGTATTGTTAAAGACGACGAGAAACAAAGAAATGGAAGATTTGCAAAATCAATAATACCATTGAAAAGAGCGCCAAAAATAACTCATGTTATATTTTCGCGCGTGAAAAAGGCGTAAATTATCGAGAAATGCTCATTCTGAGAAAAATCAATGGTCTACGAGTCGGCAATTTAGAAGATGAAGTTTAAGGTAGATAAGAAGGTTTGTCAATATCTGGACAAGAAGGGGAGCAAATCAGCTTACTTAATCTAGACCCAGTAAGCGACCCCAATTAAGATATGCAGACAAGTCAACTTTTAGTAAACTTTTCCTGAAACACGAACATTGGAAACACGAACTAGCGGTAAATTGTCAACAAATGCAGGCAGCGAATTCCAAGCAAATTTCACTCGGTGAAAATAGTTGGGGCGTTCAGTATTGGTATGTATTAGAGTGAGAAATCGATACCCGTAAGAGATAACCACGAGTGCTCAGTTTAATCAGATCAAAACAACCACCTCAATTTATATTAACATCATTATGAATAATTTTATAAAACAAAATATGGTCGCAATGAAGGCGACGCAATTCCAATGGATCTAATTTCAAATATATATGTTAAGCGTTGCGACTATAGTCGGATAGTCGGATGCGCGAAATTAAACGACGAGTAAAATATCTTTGAACTTTTTCGATTTGATCTATCGGACCTAGCGTCTGAGGAGACCACACAGGAGAATATTACTCTAAAATTGGATGTACAAGCTTATATATGCATTAATAAAACAAATTTTGTCTCGGCAAAGATAACAACGAAGAAGCATTTTAACTATACGGTAAGCTTTAGCGCATAGAATATTACAATTTTCTGGTAACTTTACGTCATTTTGTTTTATAACACTGAGTTCACGTACGGAAGTGATCGAAAGAATACTTTGAAAAGTCTAACAAATAAAATGGTTTGTTTTCAGGCCAAAATACACACAATTTGATTTGGGTTCAGCTATACGAAGTTGTTATGCTTTAGTTATGAGTAGAGCGTATTGCAATTCAAACTGCCCAAAAATTATCAGTAAAAACAGAGAAAATTTTCGCATCATCGGTAAATACCTTGCATTGAACAGTGTTAGGCAAAAGATAAACATCATTCATGAAACAAATAAACAAAAGTGGACCCAAGATACAGCCTTGAGGGATACCAGAATAGACAGTACGAACATTAGAAAATTGACATACAAGTCTCACGCGTTGAGTACGATTTGTCAAAAAAGCAGCTCTTCATGAATGCAGCTTGCCTTCTATGCCCATAGATAAAAGATTGTGCAAAAGTTTGGGGTGTGATACTTTATCGAAAGCATTTTCAAAGTCAATATAAATGCAATCAGCTACATTTCCATTGTCGATTGATAAACACCATTGATAAGTATCTAAAAGTTGAGTGCAGGTAGACTTTTTACGAACGAAACCACATTGATGCTGACTAATGATAGAGTTTATAACGAGATGACTGTTTATTTTTCCACTTATAAGTCCGATTACTTCAGCCGTAGGTGAACTAAGTGAGACAGGCCTATAGTTTGACGGAATGCCGCTATCGCCTTTTTAACAATAGGAGTAATGTCGGCCGTTTTCCAAATATTGGGCAACATACTAGACTGAAAGGATTTATTAAAGATAAACTGTCGGAGCTTAATCTTTTTGACGGCAGTGTAGCTTTGTGTTTACGCGACGCTCCAACCCCCAGCTGCCACTATAACACACTTCGCACTTATGGTCGTTGAGCTCGGTGGACGTCGCCATCAGCTGTGACCAACCCCGAATGATGAATGATACGCCTCCACTGAACTCGATCTCGAGCCACATCTATTATGATTTGCTGGGGGTTGCGGGACCAGTTTGTAGCACCGTAGGTGGTTCCAAGATGATGAAGATCGCTAAGCGCCATTTTGTGCCACGTGTTTTTCGGCGCTGAACGGGTACACTTCCAGTCATTCGGAACGGGTCATCGCCAGACGCGATTGCACACGCGGTTTGGGTCCGTACGCGCAACATGACCAAGCCAACGTAGGCGGTGCCGACGGATGACCTCAGCGATTGGTGGTTGGGCCTCGCAGATCCTTCGGATATCGATATTTCGAATACGATCGCGCAAGCTGACACCAGCAATTGTTCGTAGGTATGCCATTTGGAAGACCTCGAATGCATCGAGATCCTTTTTATTGTATACTGCGGATGCACACCCATGTAGAAGGTAGAGACGATGGCTCCGTTGTATACCTTCATTTTCGTTTTGAGGCTAATTTCTGGGCGGCGCCATAGCCTTTCTCTGAATCGGACAAAAGTAGTGGCTGCCTTGCTAATGCGGACAGCGACATCAGGGGATGCCGCTACCTTAGTACTGTCCAGTGTGGAGCCCACCCCCTATAACACACCAGAGTTAAAAATGAATTACAGTCCTAGCCACCAAATACTCCTATACTTCAGTAGCTGCGGCGCGCGCGTTCGTGGTCTAGCGTGCTAGCAAGTGGTGACGATTAAGTTTCCTAATGTTATCTGTCTCGGAGTCGACCCACAATAATAATAGCTCAGTGCGTTAACCGTGTACATTTATTACGTTCCTTTCAATTTAAACTAACAGCCGAAGGGTCACAATAGCTTATTCACCAATGTGATGAAGTGCCGATTGGTTACCCGTACCTGGTTAACGGTGTAACTGAGGCCACTTCAAAAATTCCAAAATGTGTCAAAGACGCATATATTGTGACAATGTCTTCATTTTTGCACAAAATTCTTATCTCGCAATTAGTGATAAGCGGAAAAGCAAAAAATAGACCAATATTTGCATGCTAAATATTTTTAAAAAATTGGGGGTGGCCTGCGTTACCCCTTGGATTGTGAAACAAAGGCCACCAGTGCATAAACAACTGTTTTTATAGCAGAAATGAATACTGGCCGTTTTTAGAGTGAATGCGGGCTAACACAGGATACATTTAGCTTTTAAAAAAACATCTTGGCTGATACGTACTCACGCACAAGAACTTAGAAACAACGAATCACTTAAACTCAACAAGGAAACATAATATTATTAGTGACTTTCACCCTAAAACAATAAATCAAACAGATTACATTTCAAATCAACGTTTTACACAACTCTATTGGCTCTGCTGTCGAGCGTTTGTGCCCTTCACCAAATACTCGGCATATTCCGCCTCAATTTCGTCCATACACTCCGAAGAAATTGAGAACTGAGCTCCCCTACCTGGGAAGAGCTTTGGTGGTTGCTTCAAAGTGCATAAAACGTTGCTGATTGGGACGTAAACTTCATCCTTCCTCATTGGCTATGAAAATTTCGTCGATGGTCCATTTGGCTCCACGAAATTCACCAAGATGTCACCGTTTTTTGCGACTGATTCGGCAGTACCGAGAAACCAAACGTTTTGTGTTTTCGCGGACAATAAACGGCAGCAACGAAGCTGGATTTTACGTCTATATCTTGAACGTTGTATACATATAGAATGTGTGATACCTGAAACAAACTTAGGTTTACTTAAAACAGTACGTAACCTCTTATGATTGCACAAACCAAACCGGTTTCAACAAATAAAATTACAATATATAAGTATAGTACATTACGCTTGTAGCATTGATATAAGCTTTCCTTTAAGGCGCTGACTTCAGTCATCAGACAATTTCCATGCGTCTAATTTTGCGTAATCTCCAGTAAAATTACTAATCACGGTTTCAAACGGTTTTTAAAGCTTCAACAATTTCTCCTAGCCGCTGGAACTATGCTCTCAGTTTTCGGTCTAATTATTTTATTCTACCGTGTCTGGAATACAAACGATAAATTGCAAAATTTTTCAACACAAAGAAGCGAGAGTTAGAAATAGCAAAGTACTTATGTAAGTCTGTACATGAGAACTGAGGTCCAAATACAACATTTCTGGCACCGCAGATATGAACCTTACCTCAGTCCGCAACGGCGATGGCGAGCAAAATTCTGTTCCACATTCATCATGATTATCTGGCTGAGCCAATGATCCTGGTTCATTAAGAACCGCCAAATCAGTGACAGAAATACTTCTGCCGGCACGGCATCCAAACGACGACGTTTTACAACGGACGGCTGCTTTGAAGGTACACCAAAACGTTTTTCCTGAGGAATGAAATTACAGATTCAGCTATCATGGCAGACATATCGTCTGGGTCATTGCCGTAAGGAGGAAGCTTCAAACTTCCTCCCTATTTAACGGAAAAATGCCGGAGACTCGAAACCCTGACACGAGATTACAATGCAAATTGTTCTCCAGCTGATCTATGACCTTTTTCAGTAAACCGTGAAACGCCGACTTGGTAACGCATCCCGCATTATAAATTTTCCAGTCCTGCAATAAGGAACGCCATTTTCCTTTAATTGGACGAAAGAAGGCTACATCGAGCGGCTGTGCAACGTGTGTAGAATTGGGCGGGATCGTTGTGAACCGTATTCCGCAATCTACAGCTGTTTTCAACACGCTAGGAACAAAATGCGAACTTAAGTTGTCTCCGATAACCACGACCGAACCGTCTAGAGTTTTGGCATGTGGCAAAAGAATCGTGCGAAACCATTCTGAAAATACATTTGCTTACTAAAATACTAATTCGCAAACGAGGGGAAACGAGCAAGCATTTCCGAGCGAGCGAACGTACCAAACCTCGAATTTCTGGGTTCATCATTCAAGGTTGTGAAAATCTATCGATGCTCTATCGAGTTATGAAAGTCACAGGCAAATAAAAAAGAAATATCACCCATTCGCACGCAAGCAACTTATTTGGGGAAACTCGCGTAGTACGTCTCAATCACTTTCAACAGTTGTTTCATTTGCATTTGCGTATTTAAATGTGGTTCCTTATTCAAATATTTATCCAGCACATCTTGCCAAATTTGTAGAAATACATACATTGCTGCTTTAAGCAGCGATTTGAGAAAATTCTTTAAAATTCAATTTTCAAAAAAATAGCTTTTCCAACAAATACTCTACATCAAAAATATTGATTCCCTGGTGCAATGTCATGTACTGATGACGTAGCAATACCAACACTATCTAAGTACTTATGGGCCAACACCGAAATCATTCATAAGCGTACTAACAACGTAAGAACAAATAGTCACCTATCAAGATGAGCGATTAATGTATAGCATCTCATAACGCATTAGAAATTACACATATTATCGTGAAAAACTAAGCATATATACGCAATAAATTATTAACTGTCCGCAGGTAAACGGTTAAGTAAGCACATATGAAAATCTGCTTTACGCTAACATAGTTTAATTTTATTAACATTACATTTTCTAACCTTCGAAGTACTGAAAACCGAAGCAACCATGTGTGGAATTGCCAAAACGCGTCCCTGCTTTGCAGCAGCGGTCTGCGCAAAGAGGCGACCCTTTAGAACCATTTAACACCCAACTAGGATCTAAGGTTTTGGACCGATATAGAATAAATGGCAGAAGTATCGTTCCCGAGGCTGAAGCGCTCCACATTACGCTAAAGCTGACCATACACTTATGCCGATAACTTCACCAAACAGCGTACATGATTTTTGCCACACACCCTTAAGAAGAAACCAGAGTAACTACACATGTCTATAGTCGAAAATCTTGTATCAACAATCGAGAACAGAAAAATAAAACTAGCTAACTCCCTTTCGCTAGTACATAACTATTCATCTCAATACACATTAAAATCGTAACACGCACAAAAACCAGTGGAATAAAACAGGTACACAAGTCTATACATTTACGCCGACATGCTAAACTAAACCATGACATGTCTACATACTAGCTAGCTAAACAACTTTGAATTACTAAAACATAATTAATTAATCAAAATCCAAATTCAACATAACATAACGAGTAAAATATGTACGACTATACGCAACACCCAACCCAGCGAATAGGCGGTACCCCGTACCGTATTAGTAGTACGCATGATAATAAGAAAATATATAGTATATATAATTAGTATATATTATAGATTTAAGGGGATTTAATGAAAAACTTGAAAAAGGAAAATTTTGGAGAAGTGGAGTTTGGAAGTGGGGGTTTGCTTTGGGAAAAATAGGGAAAAGTTAATGGTGAGATTTAATATGATGAAGGGGGTAGGTACGGTAGTTGGTATTGTAAATTTAGTTAGTGGGAGTGAAATTTTGAATGAATGGGAGGTGTTTGAAAAATGTAGGAAAATTGGAGAAAATTGAGATTTTAGAAAAATGTGAAATTTATAAATAGAAAGATGGGAAAGGAGTGGGTAAGATATATGAATTTATATGGTTAGGAAAAGACGATATTAAAATTTGAGTAGTATGGGCAAGGTCTTGAGTAAATAGGAGGGTTGGGGGAAAATGGAAATTTTAAGAAAAGGTAAAATTTATAGAAAATGGGAAAAGGGGAAGGAAGGGGGTTAAATATATATATAGATAGGTATATATAGTTGTAAAAAATATGAAAAGTTTAGGAATATTGTTTAAGTTTTGGGGGAGAGAGGGTAGTTTGAATTTTGATTAAAAAAGTAGGAAATTAAGAGAAAGTGGAGTTTCGTCAAATTTTGGTTTTAATTTTTTGGAGTGTATATGGGTAGGGGTGCATTTTGAAAAGAATATAAGTTTTAATATACTTTATATATATTCGATAATTACATAGCTAGTCATAAATATATTGAATAAGTCCTGTTGAGGTTGGTGCCTTTTTCACCACCATTTTTCTTTTTCTTTTCAATAAAGGCCGCCCCCTCGCCGCCCTTGTATTCCCCGTGGTCCTGGGCATGGTATATATTGCTTAATATAACGAATATAGTCATGTGGGGCAACTTGGAATGATTTTGAGAATTAACGCGTTACGTATAACTTTACGCTGCAGTGTGTTTCTAAGGGTTTTATAAATGCAATATACGGAAATAAGGCGGGGCTACTTGGAACGCATTTTTCATAGAGATAGTTTTATCTTGTACTAAGATGCGATACAAAATATACCGTTCCAAGTTGCCCCTCCCAAGTTAGACTCGAGGGGCTTGGAACTTGGAATGACCATTTCCCAAACTAAAAAATGGCACTTTACAACAGGATAAATTACAAATGATAAGATAAGAAGGGTGTACTTACCAGAATTGACACCGAATGTTTTGACGTATATCTTCAATCAGTTGTATTGTTGCCGATTGTTGTAGTTTGAAGCAACGTGACAACATACATACGCAGGACATGTCGAATTAGCATTTTACCCGTTGGAAAATTGTATGTTACAGACAAAAACGCATAAAATAACAGTTGAGCAGAGACAGTATACGGCCAAGGAACTTCTGTTTTTACTGAGGTATATTAAACAAACTTCTGTTTTTATTGAGGTATATATTAAACAAATAATGAGATTACAAAATATTGATATTAACAAGTTAAAATTAAAGAAAAATATTTTAGTTAAACGATTAACTAGTTATTTATTTTGTTAATTATGGTATTTGTGGTATGTAAATTTACAGCCAAACCATTAAAACACACTGCCACTTGCGGACAAATTACACACAAGATATCGCTCCACTTGGTCGCAAACGTCTTCAGTAATTCGAAAACAAATTTTTCGCGTAGAGCGGTCGTCAGCCAACTGTATCTTACAGAAGACATTATCGATTGGAACATCATTATCTATGTCATCAGTTTGAGGCCACTCGAAGTATCGAAAACCATCCATCTTCAGTACTTTTCGACTAATACTCGCAAATATTTTAGGCCGATGCTGTTATTCTCGGCATTCTATATAATTACACGACCAATAAACCATGCTGTTTTTGCTGTTAAGTCCTCAACGAGTTTCGCAGCAACATAGTCACCAACTGAAACGCCGTCTAAGCTATCGACGGGAATAGTGTTGCTACTTTGACTGTAACTAAGACGACGGTCAGAAGGCTGACTGGAATCGGGTTGCGTTCTCGCTGACTCATCGTGAGTTGGTTCGACAGGCGGAGGTCGCAACCTGCAACCATGCTAACTCGGCCATGCCCTTGCCGGACACCCAGAAAATATGCGGTTGAGGCGCCACTCTCAGAATGTTTCTCGCACTGCTTTTTGCACTGTCATGAAATTGTGCAACAACCTAATTGCGTTGCACGAGGGTCGCGCCCACCATTCGATCGCGCATGTCAAACCCAGCACTGCCTGCTTCAGCTTTTGATGACTGACGGTCTGAAACTTTGACTGCGTCAATTAAAATTTCTAGACCAGAAAATTTGTGAAATTGTCCAACCGTATAGTTTTTATTATCTTTTACTACCAACCAGGTGGAATCGTTTAGGCAGTTAAAAGGCGGAGCTTGAAGCTCTGTCCACTTAACACTGGTACCCAGTTCTGGCTGTGGTGACGCCGTCCATTGATGATGAGAATCAGATTGCCCAGAACATGATTGTTCAGTAGACGCATTGGACACAAAGCAAGGTCGTTGTTTTGGTGCAACTTGCTGCTTACGGCGTTTAGGAGGTTTTGCCTGTGGAAGCACAACATCAACCGGCGGTGTGTCGCTCGCACCTTGTCTTACTTGCCGGGTCACAAGAGCTGGTGGAGAAAAGATATTGCGAATTGTTGAAACCACCGCATCCATTACATGGTCTGCTTCAATGTCATCTGCTGAAGACTGCTCAGTTGGTACCTTAGACAGCATTCGATTGAGGGACATCGGATATATTCCTGTCGACGAAAACACCATTTTAACATTTGCCGATAAATTCTCCTTGAAACCAGTAACTTTAGCAGAACTGCCCGAATCTATCCAGCCACCGAAGGCAGCACTGAAAACCCGACCAAAATCACTTTTTACCATTGTTGATGTTTTTGCTACCTTTTTATGGCTCTGCACAGCACCTCGCCATTTATATTTCATCGGCTTGAACACAGCGACATCCAATGGCTGCAATTTGTGGGTTGCGTTCGGACGCAAGCAAACAAATCTTACATTATTCGCGTGACAATGCTGCAATACGGTGTCGTTATAATGTGAACTAGGATTGTCCCCAATCATCATTTTTGGGCGTGGAATAACGAGCATGCGGATAAAAAACAGTGAAGTACCATTTCTCAAATGTAGGCAAATCAAACCATCCACTACGTGAAGCAGCAGCAACTAATCCGGTTCTTCGACATGATCGACATTGACAAAATGGAGGATGCTTTGGTCCTCTTTCCAGCCAACTAGGAGGCGCTATAAAAGCTTCGGGATCCGCGTTTTTACTCGTGGCTCTGAAAATAACCATCGGAGGCAGTACATTTCCATCCGCGGACGCAATCCACATCACCGAATTAACTTAGGAATGGAAAGTTAACTTTCGAATGCGGTTCGACCCTGTAGGCAACTTCGCCGCTGCGTCCATAAACCTTCAGGGTTCCACCGTCATGTACGAAGCCTGTTTCTTCGTAATTGAACACTGCTAAACTATTCAGTACTTCCAACTCTTGAATATCTTCCTGGTCCGCTTCGGGATTCACCTCTTGGATAACCATATTACGTTGCAAACGGCAGAAAAATGCAGTAACGTTCTCTTCAGTGACAGAAAGAGCCCTGGATCGAGTTAAATTGTTGCTGTTCTTCCGCGATAGTAGAGGATGTCGCTGTTCGAAGCCGTAGAACCAATCTTTTCCTGGAACATTGTTCTTAAAACCGTAGTCACACCAGCTTTGTTCAGCACCTGTTTTACCAGGGTGCCCAATTCCAAGCGAGTCAAAGGGAAGCCAAACCTAGCACACATTGTGAGATTAGAAACAATTCGCTGTTCGATAGCGGTTGGTATTGCAGTGGTGTGGCCTGGTGCGTTGCGAGCCAGTGATATTTCAGCATTTGGTATATACACTGGCATCAAGTTTCGATAGATATAGCTTCTTCGCACAGGGTAATGTTCCTACACTAATTGTACTGGTAGAGCTTACCTTTTAAACTGATTTATATCCTGGATCTCTTGCAACTAATTTTTTTACTGTTGAAAGCAACTCATCATCGGTAAATTGTTTGTACGATCGCTCTGAAGTCTCTCTTTCTCGCCCAGATTTTCACTTTTAGTATTTCGACGAACCATGATAATCAATAGTTTTTTACGACAGATAATATTTAATACGATAATATTGTAATACTAAACATATTTATTACGTCCATTATAATTAAGAAAACTAAAAATATATTATAATAATCGTATTCCTAGTTACCTCCCATGTTCGCTGGAGGGGCATCTTAGGATGAAGTTGGGCAACTTGGAACGTTGTCCAAGAATAGCTCATTCTAGTGGCTTTACTACAATTTTAACACATTTCATACGATTATGCGTGAAAAATAAAACTGATTTGACCAAAACAGTTGTTTGCATAGGTATATGCAAAAAATTTTTGGAATTTGAAATTTCGATGGTTTGCGCTCTGTGAAATTATCGTTGGTAGCGGAATCATTTTTAGATGAAACACATTACATACACTATAAAATGAGTAGTTAATACAGTACCAATGTTTTGGATTTAATACGAAATAACATTACTCAATTTTAACAAACATTTTCACAAAAGCTGCTATATTTTAAAAATCAGTAGTGATTATTCCAACTTGCCCCTCCATTCCAAGATGCCCCGCTCGAATGTATACATATGTATATACTATATATAATATAAAGCTAGCTATGAATTTTCCTAACTTAAATAAAATTAAATATAATATTACTTATTATTACTCATTTACAAAATTCTTTTAAATGTCCCTACTTTTCCCCAACCTAACTTAAATATCCCCAAATCACCCAAAACACACTTTTTCCTCCTCTCTACCCCTTTTTCCTAAAATATATACCTCATCCACCTTTTTATTTTACCCAAAACCAAAATCCTACCCAAAATCCATTTTCCCCTTTTTCTGCATTTCTTCTAATACCCCTAATTTCCCAATACCCTACCAATAATTACCATCTTTTTATATCCTTTTTCCCTCTACTAAACTAACCCCATATTTAATCTACACACTTCCTTTTTTCTATTTTTCTATAAAATTTCATTTTTCTAAATCTTAACTTTTTCCCATTTTTCAAATATCTCCTATTTCCCCAAAACCTTACCAACCCATCCCAAATTTTAACATCTTTTACTCCTTATCCCAATTCACATTATATCTACTCCACCCCTTTCTCCCCTTTTTATTTATTCTAAACTTCTATTTTCCAAAATTTCAACTTTTCCTCCTATTTTTACGTTTTTCAAACATCTACCATTCCCTTAAAACTTAACCCACCTTTACCAAATTCCCAATACAAATATCCCTATCCCACCCTTTCAACATTCTAAAATTTTACGATTTAATTCTCCCTACATCCCCCATACTACCACCCCTCCCCAACCCCAATTATTTTAAATTATTATAAACTTACTAATATTATTATTATTAATATTAATAAATAAATTTATTTTCTTCTAGAAAGTTCTGGTGGTTTTAAAATATCATGTGATTAATTATCAGTTATTATCATTAGTATGGTGAGTGAGAGAGCAGCGAGGTGCATTGGTGAGGATATGGAATTTTCAGTGTGTTAGGATGGTTTTTTTAATTAGAGTGTTAGTTTTTAGAACGAGCATAAATGAGTTAGCTAGTCGATAGCAACGTTTTGGTAGATTGTCGACATCGCTGGTATATATTTGCTTTTTCTTTTCTGATGCTGGACCTGGTTTTCGCGCCCATTGCGTGGTACCGCAGCTATAGACTCATAACCGTGGTTTATCACGAGAGTGGTTAACAACGCCGGGAAAGCCTGGTGTGGTTTTTTAGTAAGGTGTTGATAAACCGGTGTTACCACAAGGTGTGCGAATTTAATGGTTTATAACCCAGCAGTTCGAAGAATGCTTCATTGGTACACCAATTTCGACACTTATGTCGTATTGCGTACTTTCATATGTATGTACTTGTAGTAACTCAGTAAGGGTTCAACGAGAGAGCAGGAGTAAGACTGGTGCTATATTTTTGGTATTATTGACAAAGTATGCTGGAAGTGCTGGTATATATAAACCAAGAGCTGAACGAGTTGGTTACATGCTAGAGAATAAAATGCGTGGAGATTGTCGCGATCGAGCGCGCGATCACTCACGAACTGTTTCAGTGTTTAAATCCTGCTCTGTTGCACTCCGGTATTGTATTAGAATAAATAAACTGTACAACGCGCACAGGTATTGATCGAATTCAAGAGCGTGATAACATAATAACACTTGATCCGAGCCGATACGATTAGTGTGATCCACTAAGTTCTCCCTTGGATTGAAACGCTACCCCTGGAACACTACCGCTTTACCGGTACGCCAGACCACGGACTCGGGCACCCCAGTGGCTGGAAGAACTAAGTATTGGGTGGCCTAAATAAACTAATCGAGTATAGATATTGTGTGTTATAGTGAGCCCTGGGGGTTGGAGCGTCGCGTAAGCACGAACAGAACGGCCAAGGAAAGACGACAAGCTCCGACAAGTCCCATAGGCAATACTTCGAAATTACTGTGTTTATGTACCGTGCCAAGAACTACAGGGAGCGCTAAGGCGAGAGTGGAGGTATTTTAGTATTTGGAAAAGGCCCAAATTTTAGTAGAAATTGGAAAAAAATTTTAAGTGTGAAAAAGGCGCCAACCCCGACATAAACGAAAAAGAATATGCCACTACTGATTTCGTATTTTTGAGACAAATGGATGGAAAAAAGTCAGGTGAATAATTACATTTATTGTTTTGAAGTTTAACTAAAGATATCAATATTGATATGACATCAACGTCTATATCACCTAGTAAACTGGTAGGCAGATGTGTTCCAATAAACTGTGGCGTAATGCCATTGTCACTAATGTAATCAGAACTGAAGCAAAAGACGCTAAGATTACACAACGATCGCAGTCCTTTGTTACCAGATTATTAGCAGCGTTGCACAGAGCACTAACCCCTTATTTAACATTGAGCGCTTATTGACATATGAAAAAAGTTTATTGCCACTGGGAGAGGTTAAGATCTTTTTTCTCTACCTTCTTTGAAACGAAAAATAGCATTATCACAAAGGTTGTAATACCGTACATAGTTTGAGTGGCCGCCAGGTCTGTGATTAATTTTCCAAAGAGTTTTTTGTGAGCTAGCATTCTTCTAGAATAAAAAGTGCATGATAACTTACGGAAGCTACGCGAGATGACTTGAGGAATGTAAAGTTCACGAGCCTCTGTGCATTTCGGTAAGAAACTTGTCCACATTTCTTCAACGGAGAAACATTCTGCAAATAAAACTTTATTTGCAGCTGGCATATATGCGCTGTAATACAATGCGTCTTTTACGGTACTATATATTGTATACTAAGCGCCTTGACCGGCGAATTCCCAAAGTAAAAAAACAAAATAAACAGAACTAGTATTTCAACGCTAGCTAAGTAATAATGTGCGATTCAATTTTCCGCTGCCGATTATAATTAAGAAACGAGTGGCAATTCGTTTGGACTGTGGGCTTCGCGGGCTTCAGCGTGTACGTGGCCAACAGTAATACAAGGAACAAGTAGATAACTATATCTTTGCAGCAAAACAGCATAATGGTTTATGGTTCTTTTCTATAACGATGTAGGTTTGGTACCAAAATTGCGTCTTCTCGAATTTAGAGCACCACAAAGGCCCGACGGTAGTTGGGAATATATATATCGCCTAGTAGGTTGCATTTTTCCGACAGCCATCATATCAGACGGTAACTAAATTTAATAGTTGTGATAGCGATTTCCTATTAAATTTTAAGAACAAAATTTAAG
>JASANE010022723.1:0-10215 GCA_030248225.1 Trileptium ribeirensis | reverse complement strand
AAATCTTGTCGTCGTGCGTGAATACAATCGTAAATACGGTTGGACAAAATGGTAATGTCTGCATACAGAGACACGAAAATTTGTCAATACTAGATTTATGTAATGCAAAGTACTACATAAAGGATATCTTGTCGTCGTGCGTGAATACAATCGTAAATACGGTTGGACAAAATGGTAATGTCTGCATACAGAGACACGAAAATTTGTCAATACTAGATTTATGTAATGCAAAGTACTAGATAAAGGAAATCTTGTCGTCGCACGTGAATACAATCGTAAATACGGTTGGACAAAATGGTAATGTCTGCATACAGAGACACGAAAATTTGTCAATACTAGATTTATGTAATGCAAAGCACTAGATAAAGAATATCTTGTTATCGTACCTGAATGCAATCGTAAATACGGTTGGACAAAATGGTAATGTCTGCATACAGAGACACGAAAATTTGTCAATACAAGATTTATGTAATGCAAAGCACTAGATAAAAAGGAAATCTTGTCGTCCTACGTGAATACAATCGTAAATACGATTGGACAAAATGGTAATGTCTGCATATAGAGACACGAAAATTTGTCAATACTAGATTTATGTAATGCAAAGTACTAGATAAAGGAAATCTTGTCGTACATGAATACAATCGTAAATACGGTTGGACAAAATGGTAATGTCTGCATACAGAGACACGAAAATTTGTCAATACTAGATTTATGTAATGCAAAGTACTACATAAAGGATATCTTGTCGTCGTGCGTGAATACAATCGTAAATACGGTTGGACAAAATGGTAATGTCTGCATACAGAGACACGAAAATTTGTCAATACTAGATTTATGTAATGCAAAGTATGGATTTGTTGTGTACGTGAATGAATGTAAATACGGTACAAAATGGTATGTTATAAGATAGTAAAATTTTGTATTTAAGTTTTTGTAATAAAAGTACTAGATAAAGAATATCTTGTATCGTCAAAGTACTAGAAATATTAACTGAATTCAATCGTAAATACGGTTGGACAAAATGGTAATGTCTGCATACAGAGACACTAAAATTTGTCAATACTAGATTTATGTAATGCAAAGTACTAGATAAAGAATATCTTGTATCGTACCTGAATGAACGTACGGTTGGACAAAGGAAGTAATGTTGTCGTTATGGGGAGAGAAGATTTGTCAATACTAGATTTATGTAATGCAAAGTACTAGATAAAGGATATCTTGTCGTCGTGCGTGAATACAATCGTAGATACGGTTGGACAAAATGGTAATGTCTGCATACAGAGACACGAAAATTTGTCAATACTAGATTTATGTAATGCAAAGCACAAGATAAAGAATATCTTGTTATCGTACCTGAATGCAATCGTAAATACGGTTGGACAAAATGGTAATGTCTGCATACAGATACACAAAAATTTGTCAATACAAGATTTACGTAATGCAAAGTACTAGATAAAGGAAATCTTGTCGTCGTACGCGAATACAATCGTAAATACGGCATTACACAATGGTAATGTCTGCATACAGAGACACGAAAATTTGTCAATACAAGATTTATGTAATGCAAAGTACTAGATAAAGGAAATCTTGTCGTCGCACGTGAATACAATCATAAATACGGTTGGGCAAAATGGTAATGTCTGCATACAGAGACACGAAAATTTGTCAATACTAGATTTATGTAATGCAAAGCACTAGATAAAGAATATCTTGTTATCGTACCTGAATGCAATCGTAAATACGGTTGGACAAAATGGTAATGTCTGCATACAGAGACACGAAAATTGTGTGGGTTTGTTGTGGTGTTTTAAAAAAAAGGAAATTTTGTCTACGTGAATACGGGGAGAGGGCGAAGGAATCTGGTTACCGACCAGAATCGTAAATACGATTGGACAAAATGGTAATGTCTGCATACAGAGACACGAAAATTTGTCAATACTAGATTTATGTAATGCAAAGTACTAGATAAAGGAAATCTTGTCGTCGTACGCGAATACAATTATAAATACGGCAGGACAAAATTGTAATGTCTGCATACAGGGACACGAAAATTTGTCAATACTAGATTTATGTAATGCAAAGTACTAGATAAAGGAAATCTTGTCGTCGCACGTGAATACAATCATAAATACGGTTGGACAAAATGGTAATGTCTGCATACAGAGACACGAAAATTTGTCAATACTAGATTTATGTAATGCAAAGTACTACATAAAGGATATCTTGTCGTCGTGCGTGAATACAATCGTAAATACGGTTGGACAAAATGGTAATGTCTGCATACAGAGACACGAAAATTTGTCAATACTAGATTTATGTAATGAAATGGTAATATCTGGGGTGAACAGTTTTGTCGGAGGCTGTTGAGTAATAAAAGAAGTCATTATTGATATAGATGAAGTAGATTCAGATGTTGACGTTTCACCAGGTCCCGGAGGTGTTGTAAATAATTGCGATGCAGTGGATGACAACGACGTTGTGCTAACCATACTAGTGCTTGAGGTTGTAGGAGTTTCACTCGGCACAATTGTTGGACTAGTAGACAGATCGGGTAAAGACGCCGTTGGTGCAGTTGTCGCAGAGCTTGGCGTTCCAGGAATTTCTTTAGCGGTAGAAGGCGTAGATTTGCTGGTTGACTCCGTGAACTTTGGTGGCAAAGTTACCGAAACTTTGCTTGTAGTTATAGTACCAGTCGGGGTTGATGAACTAGGCGTCATTATGCTTGTGTACGAAGTAGTTGAACTAGAAGATGTCGACGGCCCTGGTGTATAATACGGTGGTGGAATAGAAGGGGTAGTATAAACATACTTTGGCGTTATAAAGAAAGGCGGTGTTTGAGATGGCATTGACGGTGAAACTGGAATTGTTGGAAGAGTATATAATGGCGGTATAACCATAGGCGTGATAAGTTTCGAATATGTCGTGGTACGTTTTAGCGGCGGCATCAATGTGGTCCGAGCAAATGGTCGTGTGGCATAGTGATGCATCGTGGTTGTACGAAACATATAGGTGTGGCTCTGGTACATATGAATGTTATATGAACGAGTTGAAACCGGGCGTATGACGTAATTAGGCTGTCGGCGGCGTAGGCTGTGTGCATCCGAAGGCGCTAAAGGTTTCAAATGACTGATAGATTCAACTGCATACGCTGCACGCAACGGTTCTATCCGAGTCCCTTGTGCCGACACATTTCTGCGATCGTTGGGATCATATAATGGTTTGGAATTTGATCTAATATTGTTTGGCCTAAAGTTTACTCTTCGGGAAGTACCTTGCAAGAATGCTACGCTTTGCTCATATCCAAACAATCCATGCTGCATGTTCCTTTCAGTACTGAGAACCTGTTTCGAAAGCAAAGACTTTCCGTTATCGGCCAAATTATGTGGTTGTAATATTTTGATTGCCAATCCATTTGTATTCTTGATTCGACCCTTGTGGTCGCCCAAGCTTGCAATTATCCGATAGTTGTTTCGTAACTTTGTAGTCTCTAAGTTGACATTTATATTGGGTTCTGTGCTATTATTGTCCAAAATATATCGATGTCGTTTACGTTGCCGATTACTAAAATGTAAATGGTTCTCGTCTGCGCATGGATCCTCTTCAAGCAATCTTCTGGCCAAAAGCCACCTTGCTCGACCGTCATCGAACGGCGATTTCGATGGTGGGATTCTGTCTACCAGTTCGTTGCTGTCCGGTAGCAAGTGACTGCCAGAACCTAGTCCTACAATAGTGTTTGATGATCTGTCGCGATTTCTTACTGTTGACATATGCGACCGTAGACCAGTTGTTTGACTCCCATGGCTGCTCCAATTATGCGAACTATCCGGATTTACCTGTTTAGATATTTGATCCATATTAATGACTGACTTTTCGTAAGGTTGCCGCAATATCTTAGCTATCTGCTCATCGGTGAGCTGTAGATTATTTACAGTGTGTCTCTGTGCTGTTGGTCTGCCAGTAGAATGAGATTTTAATTTAGAGATTCTACGTCTCGCCTGAAGCACCGATACAGGCTGCTTCAACTGTGCTGAACTATACGCCTCTGCATCCGAAGCAACTAGCCTTCCAAACGAAAAGGCTGACGGAACGTTTTCACTTTTGTGTGGCGCATTTTGGACATTGTGAAATGTTCGCAAGTAACTGATATTATATGGCGATTGATTTTCTGTATTCTGTACAAACGCTGTCGATTGCTGCTGTACTCGAACAGTCCCATGAGCGTTAAGTTGAGTAGAGTCGTCATTTAAACCCATCTTTATCTTATGTTGTTGCGTTTGTGCCCCACTTACTAGCGACTGAAATAAACAATTATTACAATTTCTACTTTTAGCAAAATTGAATTTTACAAAATTTTACTCATTTCGATAAAATGATTTTATTCAGGCAAAATTGTTATCGTTTGTCTAATCTAAACTATTCGTTGCAAATAACGGTTACCTCTCAGCAGTCACGGCATTGGTGTCACGAAATGTAACAAGATTCTAGATATATATTGTACACCCACTTCCGGGAAATTAATAAACAACATATGCATTAATACCAACGTCACATCTTACTTGACACGCATTTATTTCCAACTTCTGCTGGGTCTTTAGTGCACTAAATTCGACAAAATACGCAATTTTTGTACCAAATCCACAGCTTTTTTGAAAAGTGGAATAACATTGTTACACTATTTTATAATAATAGTGCAGTCTACAAGTTGTGGCTTTTACTTCCTTGGAATATATTCAAGCTAAAGCTGCGATGCCCACGATCCAAACGAATTTCCGTCATTAATATATGATATATGTCGTCTAGACGATAATATATGATTTTAGTTACATAGCTAACGTTCAAAGTTTGTAGTTCATTGTTTGCCAAGGGTTTTTCAAATAATCTAACATAGCTCAATTTTAATGCTAGTTGGGGATTCGACGACCAAAACGCTTTGCATTACAGAAAGCAACTCAAATATTATCGTTACCAAAAAAGTACTAGTACTACGCGGCCATGATTTCAATATGCATTACCAGAGTCGTTCTGCACAGTACTCTAAAGAAAGGCTGAAAAAAATGAAAGCAACTTCTGACATGCCAATTCAACTGTATTTTCAGTTGACGAAGGCGGCGATATTTAGTATTTCTGACCAAATGTGAATTAAATTTATTTACGCTACAGAGTGCGAATGTTTCTACGTTGTAGTATTTCACATTAACACTAAACGACAAACGGGACTGATTACGATGTAATTTAAGTAAGGGCAGTTTAGGCAATAGCCTCTCAGCTTCATCCCCTGGTGGTCGTATGTAATTACGTTTGTAACCTTGCAGCTTCGCCGAGAAAGTAACAACAAATATAAAGAAAGTTTTTCAGGGAGTTGTTCTAGCTAATTACTGATGCGATGTTTTAAGAAGATGCTAATTCGGATCAGAAAGTCAAGCTCCTTGCATGAATGTGTTATGTGAAAGAAGATGTTGTATATAGTTTTTCTTAAGAATCACTGTAATATGTGCAAAGTCAAAATTTTTATTGTGACACTCCATCTAAAATCAGCAACACTAACCACTTCATTAGCCGCTGGGTCAGTTTTGATTAAAAACTTTAAATTTGTGGAAGGGTGAGCAGATGTGGCCGAATTTTTCAGTTTTGATGCTGTCAACGGAATATATTCCAAGGAAGTCTGCTCGAGAAAACTGAGGTTCAATCAACAGTTTGGGTTAAAATCAATATAATTTTGCTATCATCTTTTTGAGTAATGAGTCGATCGGTTTGGTTAAAGATTTCACAGAGTATGTGATATAACCATGCATGCTGATGGCAGCCGTCTCACCCAGCACGCCGCGCATACGACAAAGTAAGCTTGTCGCAGCCCACTGTTTCTGGTCAAAATCAGCAAATTTTGTTCTAATGCGGGGTTCAAACTAAGGTGAGTGCACTTTGAAAAAAGTGTCGTAACATTGTAAGTTACCAATCACGCAAGTGACGATCAAAATTATGGATACATTAAACATATTCTCGACAGTCGTGCAGCTGTAACCACAGTCCTTCAAATTTGGGTAACAACCCAAAGTACCATGCGAACTATGGTATTGTGCTTAGGGTTATGTGATTTTAGCGACGCCGCGGTTTAATGAGCATGTGCTGAAATGTACTTTTCCATCATAAACAATACACACGATGTTATTCTAACATTCTAGCGCAATGACCATGTCACTAAAATCGTTTCAATCGGAATTACAATAGCTCACATGATGTGGCGGAATTGAAACTGTTTCAGGAATTTGGAGCGACTGCGATTGTATCTGCACAACCGTCAAGTTACACTGGCATGATTTTGACTGCCGCTTGCGTGACGAGCTTCAATTGCACAATACTGCTAAAATGTCCCCATGTTTAGTTTGAGTGCGGCATTACAATGTCTAACTTTGATAAAGCTGTATTTTGTAGTGTCACTGCGCATATCTTACATATATAAGCAAGGTGACACAGTATTAATTAATCTATAAATTGTTACGGGTGTTAAGATCAGGAAAACGAATTTTCAAGTATTGTAGGCAAACTTTGCAAATTTTAGGCTGTGTGATGTACGGCCCAAACGCTATCTACGTATATGATTTCATTTATGTTGCTTGAATCAGTTATAATATATGATTTTAACACACATTTATACAATGTGTGACATATTTTTAACGTATGATCTCTGTGTTTCATTTTCGGAATAACAGTGTTAATATAGATTTTTCGAATATTCGGTTGGATTTAGAATAAACCCAACGGTATACACAGGCTGACAAAGATGATGTGTGCCATCTATCTGCTTTATGCATAAGTAAACTTAAGCTGCGCCCCCTACCACCCACTTTCAACACTATGTACAAAACGCTGTTAGCGAACAAAAAATTCATTGCAATACCCAATTCCAAATTCAAATATTTCCGTTCGCGAAAGTAAAGCGACTGATTGCAAAACGGTGCAATTTCTGTTCGCTAACACAATGCACCTATTTGCTATTTGGCCACAAATTGGTTTCACAACGCACAATGGGACAACTAGCATTACGCATTTTTTCGTTACGCTAACACATTTCATTTTATTATTGATAATACGTGTAGTTCGCGAACTTAACATGTGATGTGCAGGTATAAAATATTAAACGGGCATAATAAAACGAAAATTTTCCAGTTTAAATGCCAAACGGTCATAAATCTGTTACTTAATGTTTTTGAAGTAAGTATTAAAAGGGCAATTTTCTGTTACTTAACGTTTTGGTCGCCTTGCCCAAACCCCCATTTTAAGTTCTCTGTTGTGTTGACGAAAGGCTTGTACGCCAAACAAGCGATCGCCCATCGCTAATGGCAAAAGGTAAACAGATTTGAATTTTTAATGATGACTCATTAGCTATGGTTTACGAATGGAAGGCCGTTCTGTAAAATATATACTCGCACGAACACAGAACATAAATCGCATTTGCTAAAAGTAACTTCACTAAAATTAGTTAATCCATTCTCATACATACATATCCCTTGTCGCAACAAATATTTTAGAATATGCGTAACGCAAAGTGGCCAAAAAAGACAGTTTAAAAGCTAAAATAGTACGAAGTGCAGATTTAGCAATACGCAGGGCATAAAAAGCTTCACAGGCTACACTATTTATATGCTTCGTTTATTGATATATACTTACTGCGTTAAGAGCTTTATGAAGAACATTTTAAGCAATGGCTGAAACCGATTCGACCTTCCGTTGCTGAGTTATGATTATCATAATGTAAATGAATAAATATTTAAACTACTTACGTGGTTTTAATTAAACGATACAAGGCCCACCTTCCGACGGTACTTAGGAATGTATTAATTCTTTAACTCTAACAGTTGTTCTGCAGCAGCTAATTACGTTTGAACGCGTTGTAATAACTAAATTAGACCAATACTGAACGATTGTACGCGTGTTGTTGTCCGCTCGTTTTGCGAGCAGCTTTAAGGATCCGAACAATAGAGTCTAAATTACTGAATAGTTTGTAAATGTGACTTTCACACGAACGTTCTCAGTTAAATAGCAGGTGGCGACCAAAAGTTATTCGTCGAAATGTAAATTAATTCAGGGGGTAAAGATTTAATGAATGGAAAATCGAATACTTTAAGACTAAGTCACAATGTTTGTTTCACGATAATTGTCTCATCAAAAAATTATTATATCTAGCTTACCTTCACCGTTATAAACAGGCCAACAATAACCACATATCTAAAGCCATTGCATTTGGTTCTATTATCGTTGTGGTAGTAAGTCATCGTTGAACAACTGTCAGCCCACCAAGTAACATGAATTGAATACAGTCTAACCAGTAGCAAGACCAAAAAATAGCTATGTTGAACATTTTTTGAAATCCAAAATATTATTAATATCCTATATCGATGCAAATAAATAGTCGTAGCGGGTCATTGCAATAGCTGACCATCTGATCCAGCTATCTATCTGAATACAACCCGATGAGTGTATAAAGAGTTCGAACTCGTCACCAATTGTAGCACGATCAGTGTATAAAAGAAAGTTGCGCTATGTTATATACATTCTACGGATACTAAAGTAACTATAATTACATAATATATGAATAATATATAGAAAGCTGAAATTGCTACGTATTAATATCTGTAATTATATCAGTACGCATACATATTATATTATTAAATAAAGTTGGAGCCGAGTTACGACTACGACTCCGCATACACACTTTTTCGCCTCCGATTCACCATTCTCAAAACGCGGAGCAGAAGTGTAGGTGACACCTTAGCAACACCAAGAGAGCATTAGGGAAGAGTATGACACTTCCCTGCACTCACATGTTAGCCCGTGTTCGTTGACACGGGCGTTTTCGGCCTGACCCCCAGTTTCTGGGTGGGTAGCTCGGACCCCCCCCCCCGTTTTTTGTTGGGAGGTCGGTCGAACCTCCCAATTTCTAAGGGGATCGATTTATAAGCAGCTACTGGTTCAACCGACTACCCCATAAATTGGGGGAGCCGACCATCCCCCCCACAAAAAACTGGAGGGGGGTCCGACCTACCCCCCCCCAGAAACTGGGGGTCAGGCCGAAAACGCCCATGTCATCAAACACGGGCTAACTTGTGAATGCAGGGAAGTGTCATACTCTTCCCTAATGCACTCTTGGTAACACTAATTCTTAGTCTGAGTCGATCTACCATTTGTTGTCGGATTATCGGCCTATCCTACAGCGCTACGTGCTAACACACATACACACTGTGGACAACGGTAATGGTGTAAAGTTCTACTCAAGATCAACTGTGTAGCCCCAAATGTTCCCTGTTAAAAATGAGCGTTTGAAGTAGAAACTGAAAAACAGCAAATACCTAAAAGTATCAATCTGGGCTCTATTTCGCGTTCATGAGTTGGAAGTTCGACGAAAGTGCTATTTTCTTGGGTAAAAGGATATAACTGTAGGACCTGCAAAAGTAAATCTGGGTCTCTAGAAAAATAGAAAAAACAACACAAAGTTGTTCCCGAGGTGTTATAATTACGTTCCATTGTCGTATTACCCTACTAACTAATATACCTCTACTAATTAGCATTATTTATTACAGTATATACTGAATCTCCTAAAACATTTAATGTCACCATTATGCTAGATGGCCCAAATTTTTGCTATTTCTCCTTCACCGAAAAGAAGACAAAATCATGCCATATATATACTTCACTAATCCTTTATAAAATGTTGCTCACTCAAATAAATCAGGTTAAAACACTAAGCTGTAGGGCATCAGAACATGCCAGAAGTTTGTGATGATTGGTTGAAAAGAGCGTGACACTCTCCAAAATCACCAGAGAAAAGGATCAGCATGACGTGGTCCATTTCGATCTTGCTCCAATGGTCCTGGGGTTACCTCCACACTTTTGCTGGAGAAACCATGGTATCGTGGACAAAAATTTTTCCGACCCCCCACTTCTGATTGAGTATAACCACCTCCCTTCCAAGGTAGGTGGCCAAGGAAAATTTTTTCAACCGACCCCCAAATTGGAAGGAAGGGGGGTTGGAAAAAATTTCGTCTATGATACAATGACACCCCAAAAGTGAGGCGGTACCACACCCAGAAAACCAGGGCGTAATGTCGAAATAGATCGCGTCATGTCCAATTCTTTTATAAGGTGATTTCGAAGAGTATCATAATCTTCTCAAAAAATCATAACTTATATATTTATTAGCAATAGTCTAATCGAACTGCC